>JALPVH010000365.1:0-54122 GCA_023242295.1 Diaporthe ilicicola | reverse complement strand
TTTAAAAAAGTATATTAAACTTATAACCTTTTATCCTTTCCTTAACTTATTATTAATTCTTAACTTATAAATAATAAATTTCTTTATTTCTTTAAAATAAATCTTTAAGTTATATATTTTTAAAGTAATAATAAATATATTTATTTACTTAAATAGAAAAGGTTATTTATCTTTATACTTTTTTACTTTAATAAGAAAACTTTTTATTTAGATAAAGATTTACTTATTATATTTAAAGTTTATTTTTATAGCTATAAAGCTATTAGATCTATATATTTAAATAATAAAATATAGTAGCTTTACTTAATTTAAAGATTTTAAGCGTATATAAGTAATAGTTTAAACTTAATTATTATTTTAGTTTTAATAAGCTAAATAATTATTTTTAAGTAATTTTATAAAATAAGGTTATAATAAATAAGTATATATTTAAGTAAAGCTAAAACCTTTAAAGCAATAGCGGCTTTTTAATATTACTTATTTCGAGCAACTTATATTTAAAGGCTTAAGTTATATAGCGATAACACTTTTATATACTAGTAGTGCTTAACGGTGTTAAACTAGGTTGCTTATAGCCCGTAATAGCTTTAACCTTAATAAGCTAATAACTTATTAAAAGTATTAGCGCGAATAGCGTTAAAAACTAGGCGCGGCTTAACGCTATAGCTATTAGCGTAAAATAGCTTCTTTTAACTATAAATAAGCTTATAAAAGCAGATTAATAAGTTATTATAAAAAGTCCTATATAGTAAAACTTATTATATTAATTTAAAAGATATATTATACTTTATCTTTCTTAAATACTTATTATTATTCTAGCTTAATAAAGAAACTTAAATAAATAAAATAATTAATAGCTATACCTAGCATTATTTTATAAAGAAATTTAAGGGCTATTATATAATATATTTTATATAAAGTATATTAATAATTTTATAAACGTATTTTAGCTATAAGATTTATTATTAGAATTATAGCTAAGGTGGTTTAAATAGTTTATATATTAACACCTTTAATATAAAGAAATAAACACTTTCTTTTTAAAGCTAAATTTTATTTTTTTAAAATAAATAAAAAGGGATTTAAATATAAAGCCTTTTAAAAAATAAACTAAGTTTATATATAAAGTTTAAATTTTTAATATTAAATAGTGGTTATAGAGAGATCTATAAGTTAAGTTGTCTTATTTATATAGCTATTAGCTAATTTTGGCGTTCCGAAGATACGGGCGTTTCGAAGGTGGGGCACCTACTGTCATACTTTCAGTGGCGAGTAATCTATATATAAGCGAAATCCTCCACAAGTCCATTCATATCCCGGACGATCATAATGTACACTTCCCTGACGAGCTCAAGAAGCGTTGTTTTAACCTGAGGCTTGCTAGTTATAAGGAGACAATATGCTTAATCAGCTGGATACCTTCACCCGTTGCTGGGACTATAATATCGAAGAGTGATTTGAAAATCCTTTCCATGTACCTATCCCCGCTAAAAGTCTAAAACGCTAATGCTTAACAGCTACCCCTTCGTGGCAAGCCTCTCCGCCAAGGTCATGAGAATGAACAAATTGTTTGCTACTCGCCTAGCTGACGACACTATGTTCCATATGTTGTTGGATTATAGCCCCTCTTTCCGATATGGATGTTGAGTGGCCTTGACGTTGAACTCCCATCTATTTCCCCCCGAATCTTTTATCGTGCGGCACGAACTTTCCCAAAGCTCCCAGCGAGGAGGCCGTCATAATTACGCCGGTATAGATTATAAGGTCTCTCCACCGCCTTCCGTTCCCCCAGCCGCTCACGTCATCGGTGTTCTCGTGCACGAGCGCCACCGTGATGAAACCGGACGCCAGGATCGCCGTCCCTCGCACCGCCGTGAACACACCGAATATGAGCATGGACTTGTTCCTCTGGCGCGCCTCGGCGTCGGAATGGCCATCCTGTCCGGCCACTGGGGCCCCCGGCATCGTTTCGGACCCGGAGGTGTCTTCCGAGGTCTTTTGGGCGGCCGCGGCCTGGTCGTCACCAACGACGGCCGCCGCGAAGCGCGGGCGCAGCACCGCGAAGCCGCCCGCCGTCGCGCCGAAGCACAACGAGAACAGCGACAGCGACCACAGGTTGCGGCACCACGGCCAGATCAGCAGGGCCGAGACGCCGCCGCCGCCGAGGGTACTGATGAGGAAGGGGACGTAGAAGGACGATGGAAGGTCTCTGTATTCGCCACGTGCGGTCCGTCAGCCATTGGCGCAGTAGAATCTCCCGTCGGGGGCGCGAAGTTTGGGGATGGAAAAGTTGCACACGGTAAACGCAGTGTGTGTCAACGTACGCGAGCATGCCCTGAAGGGGCTGGCCGATCGCCTGGGCCAGGTTGAGCAACGTGACTAGCAAAGAGCCCTGGACGGACGTCAGCCCAAAGTCGGCACCCATGGACGGCAAGTAGGTGCTGGGTCCATAGTGAGCCAGGGCCTGCGCGAAGGTGGCCGTGAGGAAGATGAGAAACAGTGGCTTTCGGAGGAAGTCCACGTCCGAACGTTCCGGCTTGAGCGCCCGCTCCGGCGGCGTGCGCGGTTGCATCATGAGGAGCCCAATGGATGTCACAACGAAGGTGATGAGGCCCCAACCGATCAAGGTCGCCTTGGCCCCGTACTTGTTCAAGCAGACCGTGTATATAGGAGGGAGGCCGGCTCCGGCAGCGGCTCCGGCACCACAACTGGTGACGAGTCCCAAGTCAGAGAGTTGAGGGGATAGAGAACCTTGGAAGGCAGACGATTTCGATAGGGATAGTTGCTCACATAATACCGTAGGCGAAACTTTTGCGCTTGACAAACCAGTCACCCATGAAATGCATAGATGGGGCAAAGAGAAGACCTGCGCCGATACCGTAGAGCAAACCGAGACAGACAATCAAAGCAGAAGCCTAATGAATTTGAATCTCAGCGCCGAGTTTCTGTCTTCAACTGCCCCCATAAAAGAAGACGGAAATCCATGACCAAAGCTGTAGTGGGTGGGAAACAGACTCACGGTGGTGGTGAAGGCGGCGCCAATAGCGCTACCGGTACAAATAAGACAGCCGAGCCACATGGCATTCTTTCGCTGCGTGGGAAAGTTGTTCAAGAAATATATAATAGGGGGAAGTGATATTTGCAGAACACCCTGTAAAGCGCCAAGGATCGACTGTCAGCAATGCGAGGTACAATACTATCGACAGGGGTTTGGCTTGCATTTGAGAGCATGCCGCCCACTGAGACGAGGGAGTCGCCCTCAAATGGTTCGTGGGTGACGAAGTATTCGCGGAAGACTCCATAACAGTAAGGAAATCCTAGGTGAGCCAGCTGTCAGCCAATGCAACATGGTTTGAAAGAGACAGCGCTCAAGGTACGGAAACTGAGAGATGGATGATGTACCCCAGGCGGTTATTTCGACGATGCAGGCGCCGAGAAGGAACAACCAGGCCTTGATCCCACCATCTTGCGGAGGATACTGAGGGCTTGATAACTCTGATGAAGTTGGCCCGGGTTCAGTCGTTGACCGAGTAGATTTCTCAACATCGCGAACAGCCTCAGCCCCGGGCGAGGGATTATCAACCACGACCGACTTCATCGTCTTGGCAGCAGTGCGAAGACCTAAGAAACCAAAGGAAGTCGATGATGCTGTGTGCACAGGTGAGTGGAGATAAAATAACACAACTGGCGGTCTTTGGGCATCCAGAATGTTCCGGGAAGAAGAGAGAGTCAGAAAGGAACTTATATTATATATATACTCTCACGAAACGTCGCGTACTCCATGGCTCACGTCAAGGATGGACTTCTTCTGCTCGCCCATAATCAGGCTGGATTAATTTAATCCATCCCTTATCACGAAGAGCGCCAAGTCGAGATAGGATTTGACAGCGATCCATGATACTGGTGAGTCACCGTGACGATTCCTAAAGTACCCAGATGGCCTGTTGGGCGCACCGCTGCTCAGTATTGAGAATCCCTTGACACGAGGCTCCACTTCTCGGCGAGCGGATTTGTGACGGCGATGCCAACAGCGCCCGTTGCTGAACGGTGCTGTCGCCCTCCACCGATGACCGGATCGTTGCTTACATTCTGCCTGCCCAAGCGACACACCTCGTTTCAAACATAATACATACCGAGCCGACGATCACGCCGGGGTGTGAGTGCAAAATCCGTAAGAATTTCATGGAAGGATGTATGTGTGGCGGCTAATATCGGCATGAAAAACCTTGGTAAAACAATCTGGCAGGTCCTAGCAACCAAACTTGGTGCCTACCATGCGACCCCACCATTCGGGATACCCCATAATCCGGGACAGCTAAATTCCTCTGCACCTACTAAAACACCCCTTTTTTATAAAGCTATAACTAATTAATTCCTTATCGTATAAAATTAATAAATATATTAATTTAAAGCTCTAATTCCGCTCTTCTAATTTATATATTATAATAATACTTTTAATACCCTTTTAAACCGAGTTTTAATCTCCGGAGATAGGCCGCTATTAAGGTTCTCTTCTTTATCTATACTATTCTATATTACTTTAATCTTATTATTTATTCCTTCTTTTTAAGGCCTAATCTTTTAGTTAAGGGTATTTCTAGCCTTTATATTACTATTAATTATATCGCTTAATTATATAAATTTTTTATTAAAGTTAAGAATAACCTTTTATTTTTTAGCTTTTATATGCTTAACTTAAGCCTTAAGTTTCTATATTTTTTTATTTATAAAGGTTAATTTAGCTTATTTTATATTAAATATAAGCCTTATTTTTTTAAATTTAATATAATTTAATATTATAGCTTATAAGCTAGCAAGGTTTATAATATTATATTTAAACTTAAATATATTATTAGCTAATTTAAGCTTTTATTTAATATAGCGTTTACCTTTATTAACTTAGATTTTTAAATATATTAAGGCTTTTCGGTAATTAATAGGTTAATTACTAATAGTTTATTATATAAACTTAATATTTTAATTAGTTATATCCTTTATATAAGCTTTAATAAATATTTTAATAAAGTTAATCTTATTTATTAGTTATAAGTTTATAAGTAATTATTAGTTTACTAAAAGGCTATAATAGTATTTCTTAATAGTATTAAAGATATTATTATTAAATAGTTAAAGCTTATATAAGTAATAAGCTAATAAATAATAATAAAAAATATTATTATAAAAGTATATAATTATAAAGTTATTCTATATAAATTATTAATAATTAAGGGGTTTAATTATATAAATTCTAACTTTATATCTATAAATATATAGCTAAAATAGCTATTTAAAATAAAAAAAATAGTATTAGAAATATTAAGGTAGTAATTATTTATTTATAGTAAAAAGATTTATTCTAGCTATATTATATTAATATTATTATTTATCTAGCTATTAAAGGATATAATTTATTGCTAATTAAGTATTAATTAATAAAATTTATTAATAAACTATTAATATTATAATTTTTTCCCTTTAAAAATAATATTTAAGTTAAAGGCTTTACCGGTAAATATAATAGCTTTAATTATAATTAATTATTACCGTAATTAATTACTTTTAATTATAGCCTTTTTTATATTTATAATTCTTATAACTAAGAAATTAAAACTTATAAATAATCTATTAATATATTTATTTTTAAGTTAATTAGCTATATATCTTATATTAAAGCTTGTTATTAAGCCGGCTTTATCGATATTAATAATTAAATATAGCTTTATTTATATATATTTACCCTTTTAAATATTAAAATATTAATTAATTATATTTAAAGTAAACTTATAAAAGCGTAATGCTTTTTATATATATTTAACTTTAATATAAATCTAAGGGTAATATATTATAAAGCGTTTAACTTAATAATATTTAATTAGTATAAAATCGCTAGCTTTAATAAGAAGTATTATTATTATATTTATTAATATAAAATAGCTAGAAGTATATTTAAGCCTTTTTTAATAAAGAATTTAGTTAACTATATATTTTTTTTAAGTAGTAAATAATTAATTATTTAAAGGTTAAGCCTTAAAGTTACTTTTTATAGCCCGGCTATTATAGTATATAAATAATATAGATATAAGTATATTATACTTTTAAGCGGCTTTATTAAAAGATAATCTATTATTATATATATTAAATAAGGTGTTAATAATATTCTTTTTAATATAGCCTTTTTTAGGAGGTATTATAGCGGTTAATTAAATAGTTAATAAGTTAAGGATTTAATATAAAAAATTCTCTTTATATTGCTATTTAGGGTTAATTTATATTTAATAGAATTAAGCGGTAAGGGCCCCTAATACTTTTTAAAAATAAATTATAACGTTTAATTAATAATTTTTTATTTATAGCTATAAACGGCTTTTAAATAACCTTAGTAGTTATCGAGAAATATATAAGTAAAGTTATTAAGTTTATATAAGTGCGGAGGAATTTAGCTGTCCCGGATTATGGGGTATCCCGAATGGTGGGGTCGCATGGTACTGAAGTTCTGGAAGGCGGCATGCAAATTCGGGATTCGGTGAAAACACAGCATCGTTCCACTGACAAGAAGATATATCAATTGATTGAAATGCCGCTGACACAGGCATTGGACCTCAGCGAATGGAAAGCCCAAGCAACCCCTATGCAGCTGTGAACCCCCACAGTCGGTGTGGATCAAGACGCAGCTTACTAAGTACATATCTGCGTCGTTGATAGCCTTGCAGCCTTGTCTAAGGGTGAGAGGTTTGCCTGTCATTGATCAAAATCTCCGGGTCGCGTGATCCGAGCCGCGGACTGCATAAAGCCGGGGTTAAAGTCAGGAGACTGCTGCATTCAGGATTGTCGGGTTGGCCCCTGGGGCTCCAGGCCCGGCCGTGGGCGTCGAGGATGCAGAATAAGCAGAGTGGGCGGCCCGGCTGACAGACAACAGCTGCAGACCAGCATCCAACTCCTTACGCAGGATTGGTGGCTTTGTCCGTCGGCGTATCTTCATTGACTGGTGTGTTAGGTACCGGTCAAGTACAGCGTACTACTAGTTGAGCTTCCTGCGAGGGGATAGTGAACACGGCGGTTCCGCAAAGAGACAGATAACACTCGGACACTTACCGAGGGTGTCACAGTCTTCGATGAGGTTCGGGAGATCCACTTACTCTCATATGCAATTAATTGTTCTAAAACACGCTAGTAACGAGTTATGCTGCATATATATAAATTGTAGTATATCTCGTCATTTTAACTTACATTTAAATATTTCTTAAGATTTAAAGGTTTAAAATCTTAAAAGAAAATATAAATAAATAGTTATAATTCCGCTTATTTTTTTTATATATAATATAAATTTAAAATATTATTTTATAAAGTTAAAAAAAATAAAAAAGTTTTATAATTTTTATTAACTATCTTATTTTTTTAAGTTTATTTATTAAGCTAAAATAATAATAAATATTTAAAAAATATAAAATATTAACTATTTTTTTTAAGTTTCTTTATTAAGCTAAAATAATAATAAGTATTTAAAAAGAAAAAAGTATAATATATTTTTAAGATTAATATAATAAGTTTTATTATATAAAACTTTTTATAATAACTTATTTATTAATCGGGCTAAGGTATATATATATAAAAGAAAATAATAAATAGAAATAACTTAATTAATTAAATTCTTAAGTTATTATTAAGTTAAAACTATTATTAAAAAGGTAATAGCTATAAGTTAATCTATAAAAAGCGTTTCGGTTAAATTATTTATTAGGCTAAATAGGCTATATTAATAAAGCTTAATTATAGTTAACTACTATTATTCTTATATTAGTAATCTTTTAATTTAGCTATAATTAAATCGTTATTAAATAGCTTAAAGATAGCTTTTTCTTTAAATCGATATAATAAATTATATAACCTTATTTACTAATTATTTATTAAATTTATCGCATTTAATATAGCTCTTTATTTAAACCGTTAACTTATTTATATTAATTAAGTATTTTAGCACCTTATTTAATAAAGCTTTTATTATAGCGTTTATAAGGTTATTATTATTATTAATTTATTTAACTTTATAAATCTTTTATTATTTATATACTTAATATAAAGCTATAATATTAATTATTAGCTATTTCTCTTTTATTATACCTAGCTTAATAAAGCACTTATATAATAAATAAGAATTTATATAAATAATAAAAAAAATCGGAAAAAGGTTTAATTAATTAGTAATTAGCTATATTATTAATAAAAGTATTATATTAATATTAAAGCCGCCGGCTATATTATAAATCTTTAATATTAATATACTTTTAATAACTTATTAATATATTATAAAAAATTAATAAAATATATTGCTATATATCTTATATTATAAAAGATTAACGTTTTTCTTTTTATTAATAATAATTATTATATAATTAATTTATAAGCTAAAATCTCGATTATTAATAAAAAACTTATTTATAAAGATTATTAAAGTTATTATTATTAAATTAATAGAAATATATTATAACTCTCGCTTTAAATTAGCCCTTTATTATTTTAGCTATTTATTAAATTTATTATAATTATTATAATTTAATTTTTAAGCTTATACTATAATAAAAAGATTAAAAATAGCTTTTAACTAATAAATTAACGTAATATAAGCTTTATAAGCTTATTAATAAAGGTATTATTAAAGGTAATTATCGGAGTTTATATTAATCGGCTTAAGCTTAATACTTTAGCCCTTTTATTTTATTTTAATAACGCTATTAAAGGCTATTATTAACTTATAGCCGTTAAAGTTTAATAGCTATATAAGGAAAAATATAGTTTTTAATTTATATTTAATTTTCGCTTTTTAAATTTTTTCTTTTTTAATAGCTAAAAATAATAAGCTTATAATAATAAAGGTATTATTAATTTATATTTTAATTAACTTAAATAAATCTTCTTTATTACTTATAATTAAAAGGTATAAGTTATAATTAAAGATTATTATTTTTAACTTTTTATAATAATACTTATAATATATTATTTATTAATATATATCTATTTTAATAATATTATAAAGTAGCTTAATTAATTATATAATTATTTCTTTAAAATACTTTACTTTTAATTATTTTAATAGTTAAGCTAAAATTATTTATAATAACTTACTTTTTAATTATAAATAAGCTTATATAACGTTATATAGCTTAAAAGTCTTTTCTTTTATAAAAAAAAGCTATAATAGTAATAATTAATTATTAATTAACCTGCTAAATTATTAGTAATTAAATTAAAATAAATGTTTTCTTATTATTATTATAGCCTTAAATTATAAATCTTAATTTTTTATATAGCCGCTTAACTTTATTTTTAATTTTATAAATTATTTAAGCCTTAAATAATTAAATCTTATTATAAAGGTTATAATTAAAATATTTAAATTAAAAAATATTATAAGCGATTAAATTATTAATCTTTTAATTATTTAATTTTTTAAATAAGCTATTATTAATTATAATTATATTTTTATATTAAAGCTTAAAAGATAAAGTATAATTATCTTTTTCTTTTTAAATTATTAAAGCTTTAATAATAAAAAGTTATTTTTTAAGCTATTTTTATTTTTATAATAATTATTAATAATTAATTATAATAATAGCTTTTTAATTAAAAAAAGGTTTTAATATTATTATAATAATTATATCTTTTATAAAGCTATTATTACCTTTATTAATACCGGCTTTATTATAAATAATCTTATTACTTTTAATAATAAGCTTTTTTAAAAATACCGGCTATATATTTTTATTATATAAATATAGGTATATATAAGTTAATTTAAACCTTATAAAGCTATTTAAAAGGTTTAAAGTAAGGTTATAGCTATTAATAGTAATTAACTTAAATAAGCTTTATTAGCCGCCCTTTTTATATTATATTTAAACTTTATTTTAAAGTAAAAGAGTTAATATATTAATTATATTAAAGCTATTATTTATATAAATCGCTTTATTAATTTAATATTTTATAAAAAGTTTTTAAAGGGTTTTTATTATTTTCTTTATAACTTTTATTTATTTCTATATAAATAATATAAATAATAAGTTTATTAATATTTATAAATAAGTATTAAATATTAATAATATCGGGATAAGGCTATTAAAGTTAAAAGTATTATTTATAGCTTTAATTATTATTTATAAGATTACTTTAAAGCTATAATAATTTAATAACTTAATAAAAAGAATTTTATATATATAATAAAAAGGTTTATAATATATTTTAATTTTCTTAATTAATTAATAAGCTTTTATAAAAATTTATTTATAGCTTATTTCTATTAATTTTACTTTATTATAAAATTTTATTAATATAAAATTTATTTTAATATTATAAGAAATCTACTTTAAGAAATTAATATATATATTAATTTATAGCATTATAGCGTATTAGTTAAGCGTTAGGGTACCCTTTTACGCTAGCAATATAAAGGGTATAGGTTTAAATCCCGCTAATACCTCCTTTTTAACCTGCCCTCCCTCCGAAGCGCCCCTTTAATAATAAAGGGCGAGATTATTTACCCTTAACTAATTCCCTATAATTATATACCTATTACTATTAGTTATTATATCCCTAGCTAATAAGGTTTTTTCCCTATACTATAGGTTTTTCCCTATTAGGCGCTTATAAGGCCTTCCGGAAAGTACCTAATAATATAGTAAATGCTTCTTATTATATAAAATTATTAGATTATATATAATTACCGATAATTATAAAGTATTAGATAGGTTTTAATAATAACTTAATTATATTTATCTTATATAATATCTGCTATATTTTATATAAATCCCTTTCTTTCTAATAGTTAAGCTCTTTTTATTAATATTAGTATAAATGCTTAAGGCACCCCCTTTAGGTACGCCTCTTTCGGGCGGTCTATAATAAACCGTTAAATCTAATATACCTTCTTAAACTTATAGGTACTATAAGGCTAGATAATCTTAATCCTTTATTATTTTACACCTATTTTTTATAAGGTCCTCTTTTAAGGTTTTATCTTTTTTTTATTCTTTTATATTTTCTAGCTTTAACTAATAAAGAAATCTATTTTATTTTCTAGCTAATAAAGCCTTTATTAACCTATTTGCTATTATTTATACTATTAATATATATTTTATTATAATATTATTTTTCTATACTTTCTATCGGAGCTAATAATTATAAATATCTATATATTATAACTTTATTTTAAAAGTAATAACTTTTATATTAACTAGTTTAATAATTTAAATATTATTATATTTAATTTAAATAGTACTATTATTTAATTCTATTAAAAGTTCTATAAAAAGCCTATTTATAAAAAGCGTTTCTTTTACAGCTTATATAAATATTAAAAGCTTAGCTTTTATCGTTAATATTATAATTATATCTTACTTATTTACCCTTTAACTAATAAAGCCTTTAAATAGTTATATAGTAAAAGCCTATAAGCTTTTCCGATCTAATAAGTTATTTATAAATAAGATATCGCTTATAACTATTAAATCTTTAGAATTTTTAAAATATAGGGCTATTTACTTAATATTATTAAGATATAAAAAAACTTAATCGGTAATATCTTAATATTTTTCGCTTAAATTAATTAAAAATTAAGCGAGTTATAATATAATAAATACTATATCTAGTTAGGTAAATATTATAATAAATAATAGTAATCTAATTTTTTATTAATATTTTTATATTTTAGCTTATATAGCGGCATTTTTATATAGCAATAGCTTTTTAGCTATTATAAGGATTATATAAGAAATATTTTTCTTATTAATAAGTTTAATAATCTTTTTAATATATAAGGTTTAAGCTAGCTAAATCCTTTTATTTAAATAATTTTATATAATCTTTATACTTAAAAACTATTATATTAGGTTCTTTTTATTAATTTTATACTTTTCTTAAAGTTATTAAATAAGATTATTAACTTTATTTTATTTATTCTTTTAATAAGCTATAATAATATTATTAATATAGAAAAATATAAAAATGCTATTTTTAATATAGTAATAAGGTTTATATAGGACTTAAGTATATTTATATTTAAAAAGCGTTTTATTTAGCTTTTTCTATTAAAGAAGTAGTAAGATTTATAGCTTATATAATGCTTTATTAAGTATTAGGATTATTTTCTTCTTTTTATATTTATAAGGCATTCTTATAAAAATGTCTTAATTAATAGAAGTATAGATAAATATATTAATAATATTATACTAAATTAGCTTTAAGTTAAATTTATTTATAATAGTAATTAATATATAGAATAATTTTCTTATAAGTATTACGGTATAGGTTTCTTATATCTATTTATAAGCTTACTAATCTTCTTTAACTATAAGTTTTACTTTATATTTTTAAAAAATGCTATATTTATTAAACTTATAAATATATATCTATATATAATTTAAAATTTATTTTTCTACTATATAGAAATCTTTCTTATTAATTTTTATTTAAAACTTTATATCTTTATAGCTTTATAAATAATTAGCTTTTGCTTATTTAAATAATATTTTAAAAAAGTAGTTTTTAAGATCTTTATATTATTTTAGCAGCTTTAAAAGATTACTTTTATATATCTTTACCCCCTAATATAAATATCTTTTAATTTAAGCTTTATTAAAGATCTTTTCTTTTAACTTTACTATTAATGTAGCTTTTATCTTTATAAGAAAGGCTATTTATTAAGTAATAATCTTTTAAACCTTTTCGATAAATAATATTTTTTTATCTATTTTTATTTAAATTATATAGGCTAGAAAAGCAGATAACGGTAATTATAAAGATATAGGTAGTAAAGTAAATTTTACTTTTATATAGGCGCCGCTTTATCGGTCTATCCTAAAGCATTCTTTTTTTACTTTTATATCTCCCTCCGGAATATTATCGGTATTATTTATTTCTTAATCCCTTATAAAATATTTTTATTTTTCTATATTAAATAAAGTTTTATTCCCTTAATTATCTATTTCTTCTAAAAGGTTTTCTCCCTTTAATTTAAATATTTTATCTTTATTTAAAAAAGTATATTTTCTTATTTATTCCGTTAAATAGTTAATATCTATAATTAAAAATTTGTTTTTAAATCCTTTTTAATTTTTATTAAATATTTAATATTTATTAAAGATAATATCTCTTATATTAATTACTTTCCTAATAGCTAAAATCTAAATCCGGTAAATATTTAATAATCGGTATTTAATAAGATATCCGATTTATATATATAGCTTTAAATATTAATATTTTCTTTTTTTAAGCTATATATCTATTATTATTATATAGGCTTTATAGCTAAATATTTAAAGATAAGCTTAATTTAATTTTAGGTTTAGTTATAGAATTCTTAGCTATTCTATAATTATAATATAAAATTTAAAATATAAAATCTACTATTCTTATTTATAAAAAGAAGTTTTATTATTAAGATAGATTATTATATATTTAATCTTTAGCTAAAGAAAGGTTAAAAGTTTTAAGCTTATTTATATCGTTTATATTTTTTTCTTAATTATACCCCTTAAATGCTTAGCTTCTTTATTTTATATTTATATATTTAATACTAAAGGCTTAATCCTAATATATTTTAATTTAATAAACTTTTTTATTATTTTCCTATAATTAAATATTTCTTTATTATATTTAATAATCTTAACTTTTATCTTATATTATATCTTTATTATCCCTAAAAAGGATTTAATAACTTTAAGAAAAATATTACTATTTTAACTTTTAAAATAATAATTTTAAATATATCTTAAGACTTTATATATAAGTAGCAGCTAGGATATATAATTATAAATCCCTTATTTATAATTATAAAAATTAAGCGCTATTTTTTTATCTTTTTATTTAAAAATCTCCCTTAATACTTAATAGATTTACCTTATAATTTTAGCTAGGGTATATATTTTATATTTTATAGTTATTAATCCTTAAATATATACCTTTTAAAATAAATTAATTAGGTATTTAAATACGGTAGGACTTAAATAACTAAGTTAGCTATATTAGAGAATAGCTTTACTTATAAGTAGTCTTTTTTTCGTATATATAATATATTTCTTTCTTTATATATTAAAGAAGCTATTAACTTTATAAGATTAGTATTTAATGATATATTAGTTAAAAATATCCTTAAATTTATATAAAGTTAACCTATTACTTTATTTTAATATTATTAGGTTTTATTTATTATTTTAAAAGATGCCTTTTTATTAGAGTTATCTTAAAGATATAAATATTATTAATAGATATAGGTAAAGGGTAATATTTTTAAAATAAAGAATTATTACTTTAGTTTATATTAGTATTATACTATATACTTAAATTAAAAGCTATCGGTTCTTTAATTAAAAATAGTTATTATATATAGCTAGTTATATATCGAATAGTTTTTCGCTATTATTAATAATAAAAATTATATTTATAGGGTTAAGTATTATTAAGTATTTTAAAGGGTATTTTTCTATATTTATTATAAAAGCTTTCCTAGCCTTTATAATCGCAATACAATATTTTAGGAATTAATTATTTACTTTTTCGATAATTTTTTCTTTTATTAATTTTAATATTTTTAATTTAAACTTTAATCTTAAACCCTTTAGGGCTCGGATTTATACTTATAAATTAGCATTACTTTTAAAAGCTTTTTTAACTTGTTTCTTTAAATATTCTCGGGGTTTAAACTTATAATAAGCCTTTTCCGGAAAAATATAATAATAATAAGTAAAGGCGTAAGGTATCTTATATATAAGGTAATCTTTAATAAATCTTTAATTTTACTAAATGCGCTTTTTTCCGCTATAGCCTTTATATAAACTAGTTATACCTTTTTATAATAATATATAATTCTTTATAATATAAACGTTTTTAATCTTACTATTATAATCTTTTATGCCATTATATATAATTATAAATACCCCTTTTAATACTTTAATATTTTTTTATAAGCTTTAGGTTACTAACTTTTAATAAAGGTTATTTTTAACTTTATAAAATATAAGGCTCTTATTAGCAATTAATTATTTTCGGATTTATTTAAAGGAAATTACCTAAAAAGGCAGAATCTCTTATATTGCTTAAAATAGGTTTAAAACCTATAATATAATATTTTTAGCTTTTAAAAGCTTCTTTATAAGCCCTTTTACTATAAGCAACTTTTACCGGTTAACCTAGATATTTACTTTTTTAATATTTTTTAATAGCTTAAGAGCGTTTTTATATATAACTTAAAGTTTTATCTTCTTATTTATAATAGATAGGCTATACCTATTTTTTAAGTTTTAATGCTATACTTATAGCGATTTATTCGGCTAGTAATATATTAACTTATATACCGGGGTAATTATTTATATTACCTATTTTTAAAGTTTATAAATATATTCTATTTCTTTATATAATCGGGCTTGCTTTATTTATAGCCTTATATATTTAGATTATATATCTTAAGGCCGGTATTAATAAGGTTAAATAATAATTATTAGCCGTTTCTTTTTTTTTTAAATAATTTCGGATTTATCGGCTTTATTATTAAAACCTTTAATTATTTAAAAGATTAAGCCTCGAAATACTATAATTATCTTTATATATTTTTAAAGTTAGATATTAGGTTTCTATAATTTTAAAAGAAGTTTTTCTTTTTAATTAATATATATTTTAAGCCCGTATATTTTAAATTAGATATAAAATTTATAATCCTAATTATTCTAATTATCTAATTTTATTAGAAAGGCGTTAAAGGTTTTTATATTTATATTTTTAGCTATTTTCTTAATTAGCTTAAGGCGATAAGACTTTTAATTATTAGATTATATATAATTACCGATAATTATAGAGTATTAGATAGGTTTTAATAATAACTTAATTATATTTATTTTATATAATATCTGCTGTATTTTATATAGATCCCCTTCTTTCTAGTAGTTAGGCCCTTTTTATTAATACTAGTATAGATGCTTAAGGTACCCCCTTTAAGTACGCCCCCTTTAGGCGGTCTATAGCGGACCGTTAAATCTAATAAAAATTATTTATAGAAGCTTAAGTATAAAGCAAACTAAGGTTTATAAAGAAAGGGAAAGCTATAGCTTAACTAACTATAGCTTCTTTCCCCTTACTTATTATATTTCTAGCTTTAAGAGATAGAATTTAAATAAGCTAAATAGTTTATATATTAATTTATATTTAATATAAAGCTTTTTATATATCTTTTATAAAAAGAGAGGTAAGGAATTTAATTATTTAAAAAAAGGTTATTATATTAACTATATATAAAATAAGCTTTAAATTTAAATATATTATATTTATAATTAACTTATAATTAAAATTATAATTATCTTTTAATATAAATTTAAACCTTTTAAACGTTAAATTATAAAGTTAATAATAATAATAAAATTTATTTATTATAATTAATATAAATATATTAAAATTATAGCTTAAGTTTTATAAAAGTTAGGCTAATTAATTTATTAATAGATAATTAAAGTAGTAATATAAATAATATAGCTTAATTTTTATAAAAAAAATATTAGCTTTTTATTTTAAAATAAAGAATTATAAGTAACTCTATTTATATATAATAAAATATACCTTTTTATAGCTACCTTTATTATATTATATTATTTTATTAATAATATTTTAAAAAAAGATATCTAATTTATCTATATTTTAAATATAAAAAGAAAAGGTATAAGGCTTTAATTATATAAAATATAATTAATTCTATTAATATTTTAATTATAATAATATTAATAGATATTAATTTAAAACCTTTTTTAAATTTAATAAATGCTTTACTAGCTTATAAAGAGTTTATTATTATTATTAAGTTATTTTAATAAAGGGTAAAATATTACTTATAGCTAGCTATAGAAAATTCTATTATATTAATATTTAAAATAATACTTTAAAATTTTAAATATAAATATTACCCTTTAACTATAAATTAGTTAATAAATATATTATTATTAATAACTTCTTTTTTAAAAGTAAAAGTATAAAGAAAAGCGTTATTTATTATAAATATTATTATTTTTATATTATTAATATAAATATTCTTATTATTATTATTAAAAATATTTAACTTTTTTATTTTATAGCCTTTATAATTAATAATATAAGCGGCTATATTTTAATTTATTATAGGTTAATTATAATATTAATATTAAATAATAAATTAGCTTTATAATTATTATTTCTTTTTAAAAATATATTTTATTAATTAATAACCTTTTTTATTATAAATAAAGTATTTCTTTTTTTAAGCTAATAATTATTAGTTTAAGATTTATTAATAATAACTTTTTTAAAATAATTATTTTTAAAATAAGGCTTTAAAGCCTTTTTAATAATTATTATTATATTAATAATCGAAATATATTACTTTTACTTTATTACTAGCTTTTTTTAAATCTTAAATAAAGATATTTCGGGTTTTTTAAGTAAAATAAATATTAAAATAAGATTTAAGGTTTTAAAATAGCTTTTTATATAGTTTTACTAGTATAAGAAAAGCCGCTTTAAATTCCGCTATTTTAATATAAGTGTAAATAACTTAATTATAAAAAACCTTATTACCTTTATAATTAAATCTAAATATTTATTAATAGAATTATAATTTTTTTAAAAAAATAAAAAATCTTATAAAAGCTTTTATTAATATTATCTTTATTATTTTAAAAAATTTAAAAGGTTATTTATATTTAATTATTATAATATTATTATTAATTAATATTAATATTAAAATATATCTTTAATTTATAATATATTATATTAAGGGTATTATTATAGTTAATATAATAAATAAAATAATTTATTATATAACCTTTAAGGATTTTTAATAATATTATATAAAAGTAGCTAAATTTTATCTTATTATATTTATAATAAAAAAGAAAGATTTATAGCTTATTATTAAAAAGGTTATATACTTTTTTTTTTATTTATAATTATTATCCTAACTTTTTATAAACTTTTAATTTTTTTAAAAATTTAATCTTTTATTAAAATAAGGCTAAAAAGAAAGATATTAATAAAGGTTATATAGCACTTTTACTATTATAAATATCGGATATAATATTCTTTATTAGCAATATAAAATATTTATTACTTATAATTATTAATATTTATAAGTTTTATAATTTTCTTTTTAAAGGTAAAATCTTTATAAGATAGTAGAATTATATAAAGATCGGTTTACTTCTTTATATATTTTTTCTTTTATTTATAAAAAAAAAGCTTAAAAAAAAAAGCTTAAAGGAAAAAAAAAGTTAAAAAAAAAGAAAAAGCTTAAAAAAAAGAAAAAACTTAAAGGGGGTAAAGCTACTTTTAATATAATTCTTACCGCTTATAATAAAATAATAGAAAGCTATTTTTTAGCTATTAAAAAAATAGAAATATCTTTAAATTAATATTATAAAAAAGGTTAAATACTAGTTAAAGTTAAAGCTAATTTTTAATAAAGATAATAAGTTATTCCGGATTATATAAAGTTTAACTATTTTTTATATTAAAAAATATTTATTATTATTTTTTTAAAAAGAATATAAATCTTTATTTATTTTCGTTATATTTTAAAGTTTTATATCTTTTTACTTAAGGCTTATTTTAAAGAAAAGTAGGTTATAAAGTTATTCTTTAATTCTTTTATTATTAATTCTTAAATAAATTTCTCTTTTTTAAAAAACTATTTTTAATTTATAAATCTATTATAATTTAATAATACTAAATATTTTTATAATTTAATTCTTAAAGTTACTTTAAAAATAAATAAAAAGAATATTATTAATAACCTTACTTTTTTAAAATATATTTACCTTATAAATAAAATATATAATAAGCTTTATAAGAAATCTCTTTTTTAATTTTATAATCGAATTAATAAGGGTAAAATTTATAGCTTTTTATTTAAAAGATTTAACCTTTAAATAAGCCCTTTTAAGTTTTTATATATATATCTTTTCTTATTTATTATAAATAGAATTTATAAATTCTCCGGAAAAAGATATTTTTAAAGTTTTTTATTTTTAAGGAATATTATAATATTTATTATTATAGCTTATAACCGGCTTAATAAATTATTTACCCTTAAATAATAATTTTTAATAAGTAAAAATATTATTATATAATTTTATTAATAAAAATATTTCTTTTCTTAAGTTATTTAAAGGAAATAATAATTAATAATAGCCGCCGTTAATTATTTAAGAAAAAGGGTAATTATTTAAAAGAAAAAAAAGAAAATAAGTAAAATTTACTATAATATTTTTATTGCTATTATCGCTAATAATAATAATAATATTAATACTTATTAATTATTTTATTTATTTAAATTTCTTTATTAAGCTAAAATAATAATAAGTCTTTAAAAAGAATAAAGTATAATATATCTTTTAAATTAATATAATAGGTTTTACTATATAAAACCTTTTATAATAATTTATTAATCTGCTTTTATAAGCCTATCTATAGTTAAAAGCCGCTATTTTACGCTAATAGCTATAGCGTTAGGCCGCACCTATTTACGCTAATACTATTAAAGTTAAAGCTATTACGGGCTATAAGCTAGTTTAACGCCGTTAAGCACTATATAAAAGTGCTATTGCTATATAACTTAAGCCTTTAAATATAAGTTACTCGAAATAAATAATATTAAAAAAAGCCGCTATTACTTTAATTATCTTATAAGATATATATAAGTTTTAACTTTATTTAAATATATACTTATTTAGCGAAACCGAGCGATATAACTTTATTTTATAAAACTACTTAAAAGTAATTATTTAGCTTATCGAGTAAAACCGAGATAATAATTAAACTTAAACTACCACTTATATATATTTAAAACCTTATTAAGCGAGTTTATAATTATAGTTAAAATAAACTATAAATAAAGCTATTATATTTTATTATTTAAATATATAAATTTAATAGCTTTACTATAAATAGCTATAAAAATAAACTTTAAATATAATAAATAAATCTTTACTTAAGTAAAAAGTTTTCTTATTTAAGTAAAAAAGTATAAAGATAAAAAACTTTTCTTATTTAAATAAATAAATATATTTATTATTATTTTAAAGATATATAAAATTTATTTTAAAAAGATAGAGAAATTTATTACTTATAAAGTAATAATAAATAATAAGTTAAAAAAAGGATAAAAAGTTATAAATTTAATATACTTTTTTAAAAAGATTTATCTTTTATTTAAATAAATTAAAGAGATAAAGCTTAATTATAGAAATATAATATAGTTAAATAAAATTTAATTTAAAAAATATATAATTATAAGTCTTTTAACCTTATACTTAAGAGGGATATTAATACTTATAATATTAATAATAGTAAAAGAAAAGAAAGAAAATAAAGTAAATAATAATAAAGAAAAGTATAAATTATAAAGAAAATATAAAATATAGTAAAGTCTTTAAATAAATTTATATAAAAATAATAATTTCGGGTTTTAAAGGTGTATTAATATAATAAAAATAAATTAAATAATAATACTAGCTAAATTATTTTAAATATATTTTAAATATTATAAACTATTTAATAAAATTAAATCGGTTATTTTTCCGGCTAACTTATAATATATTTTATATAGAGGAAAGATAAGGTTTTTATATTAATTAAAGTTTCTTTTTAATTTTAAGCTTTTAAGGGTTTTAATTTATATTTATTATAAAGGTAAAGAAAAAAGGTTAAAGAAAGAGAGGGTTAAGGAAATATTTAAAAAAGAAAAGGTTAAAGAAAAGAGCGCTTTTAATTATAGTATTCTTTTTAGCTTAAGCTAAAAAAAAGATTAAAAAAAGGAGGGATTATAATATATAACTATAATAGCTGCTTAATAAGTTAATTAAAAAAAGAGGCTTATTAAAAGAAAATCGATAATAAAAAAGGTAAGCGTAATAAAATATATTAAAGGTTATAAATATTTTTATTAATAGTTTTCTTATATAAAGAAACTTAATAATAGTTATAAATAGTAGCTAATAGCTAATTTTAATATTTTCTAAATATAAATAATAGCTACCGAAATTAAAAATATTATAATTTTAATATAAAAATCGTTATTTAATTAATATAAATTAAAGTTAATAATAATAAGCCTATAATTAATAATAATTAAAATTTACCTCTTTAACTTTATTATTAAAGATTACTAAATAATTATTAATTAATATTAGTTAAGTTAAGATATATATATATATAAGAAAATAATAGGTAAAAATAACTTAATTAATTAAATTTTTAAGTTATTATTAAGTTAAAGCTATTATTAAAAGAGTAATAACTATAAACTAATTTATAAAAAGTATTTCGGCCGAACTATTTATTAGGCCAAATAAGCTATATCGATAAAGCTTAATTATAGCTAACTACTATTATTTCTATATTATTAATCTTTTATAAACTTATTTATAATTAAAAGCTATTATTTTATATTAATAGTTATAATATTAAGCTACGCTTATTTACGCTAATATTTTTAATAAGCTTTAATTTTATTATTAACTTATAATTATATATATATTATTATAATAAATAAGAAAAAGCTAATACTATTAAAGTTAAAGCTATTATAAGCTATAAATAACTTAGTTTAATACTATTAAATATTATATAAAAGTGTTATTATTATTAACTATTTTATTTATTTAAGTTTCTTTATTAAGCTAAAATAATAATAAATATTTAAAAAGAATAAAGTATAATATATCTTTTAAAATTAATATAATAAGTTTTATAATATAAAACTTTTTATAATAACTTATTAATTCTTTATAAGCTTATTTATAATTAAAAGCCGTTATTTTACGCTAATAGCTATAATATTAAGCCGCACTTAATTTATTTATATTAATGCTTTTAATAAGCTATTAGCTTATTAAGGTTAAAGCTATTATAAGCTATAAGTAACCTAGTTTAACGTCGTTAAGTATTATATAAAAGTATTATTATTATATAATTTAAGCTTTTAAGTTATTTAAAATTAATAATATTAAAAAGCCGCTATTACTTTAATTTTATAAGATATATATAAGCTTTAACTTTACTTTATAAATATATATTTATTTAATAAAATTAAGTAACTATTATAACTTTATTTTATAAAACTATTTAAAAGTAATTATTTAGCTTATTATATAAAATTAAAATAATTATTAATTAAGCTTAAATTAACACTTATATACGCTTAAAACTTAAGTAAAGATATTATATTTTATTATTAAATATAGTATTTAAATATATAAATTTAATAGCTTATAAATAGCTATAGAAATAAATTTTATTTATAATAAGTAAATTTTTATTTATATAAAAAATTCTTTTATTAAAGTAAATAAGCGTAAAGATAAAAACTTTTCCTTATTTTAATAAATCGATATATTTATTATTACTTTAAAGATATATAAAGTTTATTTAAAAGAAATAAAAAAGTTTATTACTTATAAAGTAAAGATTTATAATAAGTTAAAAGAAAATAAATTAAAAGAAAAAAGAAAGGCTAATTATTTAATACGCTTTTTTAAAAAGGTTTACCTTTTATTTAAATAAGTTAAAAAGATAAAGCCTAATTATAAAAATATAATATAGTTAAATAAAATTTAATTTTAAAAAATATAATTATAAGTTTTTTAACTTTATATTTAAAAGGGATAAGCTTAATATATATTTTTATTTATTTAAACTATAATAGCTTAATTCTTTTTAATAGCATTAAGTTTTTAGATTTTATAGCTTAATTGCTTTTATTTCTCTCTTATGTTAAGATAAAGGCTATACTAGAGTGTTTGGTGGCCGAGTACCTTGTCAACTACCTTTCCAACATCCCTCCACCTGTGCACTTGTCTTTGCACACTTTTTCACAAACTCATCTGTTGTTAATGTGCCTCTGGTTGAGTACTTGGCCCTTAACACCTCCTCCACAGCATTCCTCAAGCTCACCGCCCCACCCTTCGGCATGATTTCCCAAGTTTCCCCATCGCGGACATTGAACAAGATGATGCGTGGCAGCGGCAACATGTCGCCCTGTTGGCCTCGCTGCCTATAAAGGGCCCATAGGTAGGCATAGATGCACGCCTGAACGGCGTGCTCGAGCAAGAGCTTAGCGACTAGCTTGATCTCCCAAATGGAGACAACCTCCCCATCTCCGGGCCTGGCGGTGGCAGCGCTCTTTGTTGCCTTCTTCTTTCGCATCCGCTTCGGGACTGTCTTGCTCTCATCGTCGTCCTGTGATACTACCGCCAGGCTGTGGTCGTACTGTACGACATCGACCCTTCCAGACAAGCACGTCGCCTGCGTTTTCTTCGAGCCAGGCTCGACGGCGACTCGCAGCTCGGGCTCCCTCAATTCGACTTCGAACTCTATCCGCCCGGCACCCTCGAATTGCTCTGCTAGCCGGTCCCGCGCGGCGTCCAGGTAGTTGCCCAGCCAGTCGAAGTCATGGGCCCGCATCTGTATGTGCCGCGACCGGTACCCTGATACCGCTGCCTCGTACCGACACGCCTCCCGACAGAGCCAGGCAGCTCGCGCTTGTGGACCAGATGGGACGTCGGGCAGCGGCTTCTCGGGGGGGTGGCCGAGTGTGGTGAGCGTGCCCAGCTGCGCGAGTTCGTGCGCAGCGACGACGGCGAGGCCGTTGAGGTCGCTGACTGCCTCGTAGTGTAGCTTAGCAGCGTCTGTGAGCACTTTGTCAGGGACGGCAATGTGATGGCTCTCGGGCAACGGCGGCGCAACCAGGTTGATGTCAAGATACGTCTTGCAGATGGCATCCAAGATCTCATCGGGGACATGGCGCGCCGCGAGCGAGGCGTGGACATTCTTCGGGAGGAGAAGGCCCGACTGAATCGGCCGCCCGACGGCGGCAGGATCTTGCATCTCTGCCTCGGAGAAATTGAGGTACTGGGCTGTTTGGTGCAGCTGGTCCTCGTCGATGAAAGGCATGGGCCGCTGGAGAAAATTGTGCATAACGACGAGCTGCTTTTGCGCGCGCGTGAGCCCTACGAAGAAGCTGTTGGGACACCGATCGTCTGGCAGGTCACGGCCCAAGAACTTGAAGTAGCCGGCGTCGGCGTCGTAGACAATGACAAGGTCGCGCTCGTTGCCCTTGAATTGGTGGAACGTCGACACACAGATCTTGCCGGCGACGACTTGCTCGTCAAGCGAGACCTCGTCCGATATGGACACGGCGACGGGCAGGCCGTAGAAGCCCGACAGCTTGTTGGTCAGCATGGAAAGCGGCACGTTGGTGCGGATCGAGGGCGCGAGGATGGCGGTGCGCGCGGGCCCGTACTGCCGGATCAATGGGACGAGATGCCGCGCGATGGTCTTAATATCAAACATGTCGCCATGCATGTACAGCGGCTTCGGTCCGTGGTGCGTGCCCGTGATGTACTCATCGCCGCCTAGGAAGACTTTGTTGACGAAGGCCGACGATTCGTGGCTGAGGCGGAAGCTCTTGCTCAGCGGCAGTTGCGTCCAGGGATACGGCGAGACTGTGGCGAAAATGGACGGCGCGAGGCTCAGGAAGCGGTCGTCGGCGCCCATGAAGTTGTAGATGGCCTGCCTCTCGTCGCCCAGCGCAACTAACCGGGGCGCCCTGCCCCCGGCGGCGCGGGTCACGGACGAGATGAATGCGCATGCCAGCCAGAACAGATTGTCGGTGCAATCCTGTAGCTCGTCCAGGATGATGATCTCGTAGGGCTTGCCGGTCCAGACGGGTGAGGCGGCTTGCTTCCTGCAAGCGAGCAGGGCCGAGTCGTTGTGTACGACGGTGGAGAAGAGGTGGCCGGCCATGCCGTGGAAGGTGTAGACGTCGCAGGCCGGGTGGTTGTCGAGGCGACGGGCTGTCTCGAGCTGCAGGCGCTTGGAGTAGGTGATGACGGCTATGCGCCGGTTCGGGTTGGCGGCGATGATCATCTCGGCTGTGGCGGTCTTACCTGCGCCGGGGCGTGCCGATATGACGACATTTTGGGTTCGAGACAGCCTTACAATCGCCTGCTGCTCTGCTGAAGGGACGCGTGGACCCCGTGCAGGTGCAGGTGCAGGTGCAGGTGCAGGTGCAGGTGCAGGTGCAGGTGGTCTTTCACTATTGATGCCGAGCTCAGGAGTGGCGATGTTGGTGTTCGTGGACAGGCGCGGGGGACTAGATCTAGCTATCCCTCGTACAAGTACCACTGTGCTGAGGCCCTATTAAGCGTCGCTGTTAGCATTCTGCTCCAACTGTTCACGTCTTTGAGTCTTCCATTACCAACGAGAGACCCTTAAGATGGTTTGCGTGTGCAAGTGTAAGTGTGTACTGTGACAACAAATTGCGGTTCGGCCTGGTCAACATCGCAACATGGCGGCAGACCGGACCACAAGGCACCCAAGGCATTGGATTCGTAGCAAAATTGAGAGGAGGTATGCTTCCTTTATCGTTTCCATCAGAACTGCGGGGGTGCTTGAGGATGAAGAGCCGTCCCAGGACTTGTTTTTCAGTCAGACAGGTGCCAGGACTTTTCGTTTGCTCAATCAGGCAGATTTGACCAATTTTACGTTAAGGGGGCAACCGAAGGTCTGACCCCCGGATAATCCAAAATGTGATTTTGGGCTGAGTGGCAGATCGATCACATGCAGCTTCCCGTGAATCGACGCCAGCCAGCCAACTACTGTCGAGGAAATTTTTGAGGACTCTGGGTGATGTGATGTTGGATTGAGTTGACCAGTTTCAGTGCGGCTTCCCGTCCGTCAACGCCAACCAGGCAGACGGGAAGAAGCAGCACGAGGCTGTCGGTGGATGATGACCATATGAGATATCAGATACCCTGGCATCCCAACCTCCTCATTACTAGCAGCTGTATGGTAGGTGAACGCGCTCGGTCGGAAGCGATTGTTGTTGTTTTAAATGTTTAACAGACATATATTATGCGATGCATAGAATTTCTTTTTCACAATCGCGCTTAGGGGTTAAGTGGAAGCTTGTTTCTTTTTGCTAAGGTAAGATAGAAACATTGAAATTATGGAAACAATGAACTTAGTTGACCATTTGTGCTTTGCATATAATTCCGTTATATGTTGGTTTTATGTGGAATGCGATAAGTTTTTTCAAGCCGTTTCCCCTCCTGTTGAGGCACCTATTGAAATAAGAAGACGGAAAGGCACATGACCTCTGGGCAACGGCGGTGAAGCAGATGCCCTTTTTGTATACTTAAATCGTGTCCTCTGAGAGATAGGTCTCCAGGCGCAAACTATACAGTAAGTTTTACTTTTAGTACTAAAAGTATCACTGCAAGCTAGACGAAGATCTGAGAACCTTGGAAGGTGATATTAAGCTCTTCGATCCCATGCCAACGGACTATTCACAGACGACCTGAATACTCGTAGGCCTGCGGCGTCTTGGGGTCAGCCAAAATATCCAAATAATTATCTACGTTTGCTGGCATTTATGAAAGGGTAGCACATTTGAAAATGTAGCTTCTATGTATAGTCAAGAGGGGCGAGATTTCGGGTAGTCTTGTTGACCGGGAGGGGCGTACTGACATCTTGCGTGAACATGTAGGCGAGGTGAAACAAGCCACCGAGCCTTGGAATTCTTCTACAGCCTCTCATCAAGGGTATCTAAACGTCTCACTGAGGAGTCTCATTTTACCCTTCCCACTAACATAACTCTGAACTGATTATCATGCTAGTGGCAAACTGACAAAAGGTTCCATACTCTCAAATGCTGTTGCCTGGCAAGGCTGCCGGATTCTGTGACTCCACCAACACCAGGCACGAGCAAACTAGTTCACAATTACATTGGCCTCAAAAGATTTTCCCTACATTTTGAATGGCCACATAATTGAAACGCCCTTTCCAATTTGGTGACTCTTGAAGATCTGTCATTTACTCCATGTAGCGCTGGGCAACGTGGCAAACACCGCCTCACCGCCGGGCCGCTAAGATCACTGTCAGCGCTCCAGGCATCAGCTTCGTACATATGTATATAATCCTGCGTTACCCAGAATAATATCTTCTAATTAGCGGCCTGGAGGGTGAATCATGATAAGAATCAATCATCCAAAGGGCGCTTATTTGGTTTTGTTGTTCTCGAGGATATTAACAGTACAGCGTCCAACCTCGCCCAGCCCAAAACTCCACAGTGCCTAGCCTTTTGGAACTGCCAATCCACCAAGATGCTCGATTTCCTAAAAGCAAAAGTAAACATGAAATCCGACCCCCGGTCTGACAATGCCAAGTCCCACGGGATCCCGGAAGGCCAACCAGTCCAGATGCAATACGCCTCGTGCGACGTCGCCATCCCGGAAGACTTCCTCTCCCTCGCCTCCCCGCCACCGGACGCTCAGCCCGTGACCATATCGCCTATAGACTGGGCCTCGACCACGCTCCCAGAGTACGCAGGGCTCTTCGCCGTCGTGCTCGACAACGTCCTCTCCCCAAGCGAGTGTCAGGCCCTCCTCCAGCTCGCCGAGTCGAGCGTCGACGTGTTCCGCATGAACCCGACCGGCGACCACAACCCCTGGATGCCGGCCATGGTCAACGCCGGCTCTGGGTTCGAGGTCCTCGACAGCGGATACCGGAACTCTGACCGCCTCGTCTGGGACCAGCAGGAGGTCGTCGACCGCATCTGGCGGCGGTGCCTGCAAGGCGAGGCGGCCGAGGCGCTGAGGAAGAGGCTGGGCGTGCTGGACGGGGACGAGGAGCTCGGGGCGTGGAGGAGGCGGGGCCCAGATTGGGCCGTCGAGAAGCAGAGGTGGGAGTTCAGGAGGCTGAACCAGAGGATGCGGTTCTTGAAATACGGCGAGGGACAGTTCTTCAGGCGTAAGTGTACCCCGATCCTGGGAGAGGCCCGTTGGGCATGTGGAGAAGCTAACAGTGCTGCAGCACACTGCGATGGCGCGTTTAGCGAGCAAGTCGATGGGAAGACCTTCAAGACCTTCTTCACACTTCACTTGTACCTCAATGATTCCGTGGCTGCGGCTGGTGAAGATGCTGGACTGGTCGGAGGTGCGACTTCATTCCTGTCAGGCAATGCCACGAGGAGGGTCGACGTGGATCCAAAGGCAGGGAGGGTTCTAATTTTTCAGCATCGTCGTCTGTTCCATGCCGGCGATGATGTCGTCGAGGGCACGAAGTACACTATGCGAACTGACATCATGTATGAGCTAATCCGGCGCGAGAGGCCGGAAGGTGAGGAGGAGGAGGAGGAGGAGGAGGAGGCCACCGAAGATAAGTAGAGGCTATGTGAAAATGACATTTAGCGCCTTCAGAATCTTGCAGTCGCCCTTATGACCTCCTTCGTTCCATCCTTTAAGCTGGCATTCCTATGAAGCCATCAGTAAACAGCACTTCCACCGAGAGGGGATACTCGGCTCACCTTGCTACAATAGCCAACTCTCTCACACCCAGTACAGCTCTTCAGGCCGTCCTGCCCATCCCCACCGCACGTCTCGCACTTTGCTCCCTTCACCTTCCCGCCCAGCGCCAGCACCCTCTCCAAGGGGCCCGGGACAGCCTTCACGGCGCGCGAATCGCTCTTCTCCACCTTCACGAAGCCCCGTTTGCCCTCGTCGGCAGGCTTGGTCCGCCTGGCATATGGTATGACGGCCGTGCAGCCCTTCTTGAACCCGAGCCCTTTGAGGTCCAGGTCGTCCCGGCCAAGGTCCTCCCAGACGAGGGCGAACGGGTTGGCGCCCCGGTCGGTGAGGACGAGGGTGGGCTTGTTGATGGTCATGTTGTCTTTGACCTGGGCCAGAAGGTACCACGGCCCTTGACCAGGTGCGAGCGCTGCCACCGATGGTGCTGCGGAGGGGTCATGCTCTGGGATTGTGAGGAAGGTCGGGAAGAGGGCTACGTCAGTGAAATCGGGCAAAGGGTTTGCCATCTCGAGGGGATCAGTTATGATGTAGAAGACGAAGAGAGAAGAAGAGGGGTGGTGATTTGTGAGATATGTTGATGAAAATACAATGATCTGGGAAGGTACTCGAACTGTGTTTGAAACAAGCTCGTGGTGAGACGTCCTGCACGGAATAGACTCGAGCGCTTGGCCGACAACTTTACCTGTCCTGCTTTATTTCAGTTCACGATATCGACGTATAAAGTATTAGTATTATTGGCAAATAGTAAAATACTTGAAAAAGTCGTAAGAGTCGCCCAACAGCCTTTTGATGCGAGATCTGTTCCTCTTGGCACGGATCATACCGCAGACGCTCGGGTGAGAACACGTGGGGTTCAGGGGTTCAGGGGCAGTGGCCTGCTGCCCGCCGACCACCGTGCACACGAGCATCAGCGTCCACACAACACCTAGGGCACATCTTCCTTCCGAATGTTCAACTATAAATATAGCATATCAAGACATTGCTGCAGCTTCAATCAGCTTCATCTCAATCCCACCCACGCAATCTGTGCCTAGACCAACTACATGGGATTCACAAGAGTGGAGCACAAAAAGAATCAACCGCCCTGGCTTAGTGTAGACCAGACTACACCGCACAACGGCGAGGATCCGCCCTCCCAGAACTCCACTGCGCTTATTACGACCATGTGCGTAGATCACGTCGTTCCTCCCACGATGGTATCCACCTTTCCTGGCTCAGGACCCAGGTCTAGAATCCATACTTTATTTCAACGTCTTCCGTCCTCCCTCTGCCCAATCTATCAAGATGAATGAGCTACTGACGAGGGATTGAGGTGATACAGTTTCAGGGATGATCAGTGACTGGCTAGATCTCGTCCATGTGCGGCAAGCCAGTCTTGTTCGCCGTCGGTTCCATGTCCTATCACAGACGGGTCTGCCTTGAAACGGCCTAGGTGACAGCCCATGCGAACGTCGTCAGCAGCTGTCACAAACCGCTCATCTGATGTTTGAGCATCAATGACCTCATGGTTCGTGACGGTTTCGGACACGCGTTGCGCAAAGGGTCGACGAGTCTCACGACGTCTCCCTCGGGAGGTATGCCAATATGGTTTATTGTATGCTCTAGCTCCTCCTGCGGGTGCCAGCGGTCATGTACGGACCGCTGCATCTTCTCTCGCAGGTAATACAGGCCAATTATATGCCACTTTAGCAAAACCTTGTCCTATGAACACACCGAAAAGTGAAATATCAACGCCCCTCTCAAAGAGATCTTTCCCAAAGGTAATTGTGCATCCATTCCGTGACGCCGTTATCCAGCCGCTCAGCACTTGGCTGTGCTTTAAGCACCTGCCCGTCGTGGCCCAGTCCTTGCGAAACGTTTCCTCATCAAACATTATCTGTCCCAAGCAGCCGCCAAGCGTAGACCAAAAGGGAATCCAGAACTGCGAAGTCGCGCAGACCGCGTGTAATTATATGCCCGTCGACATCCATCCAAATGTGCCGCCAGCAGCTGCCAAGACCAGGATTGTGAGAATTGATGCACCGGCCTTGTCGCCGGCGGTCGGCGGCCTCGAGTCTCCCATGAAGCTGTCAGATGAAGAACCGGCGTTGTTGTTACCGGCACTTGTGCCACCCGTAGAGTTGGTAACGGGTGCGGCAACTGATGCTACCATCAATGACGACACAGCTCCCAGCACGTTCATGGACTGACCGGCGCCTACGCTACCGTCAAATGTGCCGCTGGACCATTGGAAACCGCACTGCGTGCCTGACGAGCCCCCTGTGCATTGTTTGATGGCTGCCTGTGTCGAAGTCTCGAGAACGTTCATGATCTGATCGTGCGTGAAGGGTGCGATCTGTGTCATGGTGGCCATCCATCGGTGAACGTAGCCCTTGAAGCTCAGCATATCGGTCGTGCAAGTCATGTGCTCCTCACAAGCCACTTCGTATGCAATGTTGTTGGGGAAGAAGACTTTGATCGTCGCATCCAGGAGTCCCTGCACTCGCGACTTCCAGGTCTCGTTGCCGTTGGTCTAAAGAGTGGTCAGCGGCTTGTACCTGCGGCATCATGGGGGAGGAATGGATGTACGCACGTAGTTGTACATGTGGGCGGCGCCGAGCAGGAACACGCCGTTGTTGTAGGAGAACTGGGCTTTATTTATGTCGGTGCAGTTAGTCTCAACATGAGCACCATCATAGATGTTGTAGTCGGCGTCCATGAAGCCGACACCTGTGACCCAGTCCCATGTCTTCTCGGCCCAGTCGGCGTAGGTCTGGTTGTTGGTGTAGCGAGCCAGCCGTGCGCCGAGATTGAAGAAGCAGCCGTTCGCGATGCCTGAAGACTTCTTTTTAGCATCAACCACAGTCATTTCCGCGGCAAGCAGGTCACTCACTGTTTTTATAATCGTATCCGTTATTGGAAAGAGGGATCTGCCAGCGCAGACCACCGTTACATGTATTGTCGTGTCTTATTGGATCCGCTTGCGTGTTGAAGACGGCCTGAGCGAGGGCCAGCCACTGAGGTTGGTCAGAGGGCGGATTAGGGAAATTGTTTTCCGCAGCTGTCATGGCTGACATGCCCCAGAATCCCTGGCCACGATGTTAGCACTCGGGTCTGGCGGGGGCAGGGGTGAATGCCATGGCAGGACTTGCCTGGTCATCGTTACCAAGCGATGCAGTGACGTTTGGGGGCATGTAATCTTTGTTTGGCCCGACCTGGAAGAGCATGGCGTCCGTCACGACATCGTTGTAGGTGGCGTCGCCGGTGAAGTGCCAGTAGTCTATCATTGCACCCCACAGAGCGCCGGCCTCCCACCAGTAGTAATCACCAGCAGGAGGAGGGCCGGGCAGAATACCAGGCGTTTGACCCGAGGTGTTCCCCTTGTAGTAGCTCATGGTGTCATAAGCAAGTGATCTAGCAGTAGTCTTGATATCGTCTGCGGATAACCTGTCAGAGAGTTGCCACGATACCAAGGCGACCCAAGTGCTGGGCGCCAATGTAGCCAAGGCGGGACCACGAGCGGGAGGACGACATACCATTGCTTGCAATGGAATAAGCCGCATCGACGACAGGGGCGAGGGCAGGGAGCGCCAGAGCGGCGCGCAAGGCGAGAGAAGACGACATGTCGAGCAGGTTCGATTTGATGATGGTGGAAAACGAGCGACGATGGTGGAAGTGCCCGGGCCGGGTAGTGGTGAGGAGGTTTTCAGTCGGCTTGGGCGTGCCGGCGGGCAGGGGCGAATACGAGGATTTGCGCGCGCGTGGTTGCGAGTGCTAAGCAACCAGCACCTCGTCAGAACAGCGTAGCACAGCGGTGCTTAGTGGTGCACATGCACACGAGACAGCCGATATGGATGTCGATGAATTCAAGGTGGTAAAGAAGAGTGCAGACAAAAAGCAGAAACCGAAACCGGAATTGTGGGTCGATAACAACCGTGATGGCCTGGCCTGGGGGTTGAGGTTATTGACGGGGTGGAGTCGGGTGCGAGAAAGGCAGAGAGGTCAGGAGGAAGGGAGAGGGAGATTTGAGTTGAGTTGTGGGAGATCGAACACGCAAGCGTACTAGAACAATACGAGAAAGGGGAGAGGGAGAGACACAGACACGGTCACTCGGATGTAACTAACCTCATTATTTTGGGTGCCATTCTACCCGATGCACACCACCCACAGCTGCAGCAGGGCCTGGAAACATCAGGTCAGGGACGGGGAAGAGGTGACTGGTCAGTGGCTGAGGATTTCCCCAAGCGCCGAAAACCTTGGCCTCCACCAATCCACCTGGGCGGTCCCTCATTCCTGGCGGCGTCACTCGTGTATCGCTATCTAAGCAAATCAAAGCAAATCAAAGCGCCGTTGGACTGTTTATGCTTCACACTTCCAAAGGCCTGACATCCCTGCACACTAGGGGCCCTGGCAACCTGGCACCTGCACCCGGTTTTTCCCCAGCCGCCCCCCTGCCTCATATTGAGTAAGAAGAACATTTCTCTTTGGGATACAGACTTGTCAGCGACTACACACTTCCAAGGTTGTTATAGCTAGATTACCTCGCTCGCTCGCTATGCTCCAGCAATGACGTCAATCGCTCGACTGTCCAAGGTCTGTATTGCCCAACATGCAAGCGCGCTGTGTATTTGTATATCAAGAACTCTCAGAATGCTTTGGACAACGAAGTCGACCACAGGCCGAGGAGCTAAGGACACTCCACTGTGGGCCCTGCTCGCAGTCTGGGAGTCTGGGGGTGGGTGGGGGTGGGTCCATCCAACTCGTCATTCCTCCCTTCCAGCCTCCTCCATAAGCAACCTCACCACCTCTCGTTCAACTCAGTCGACTCTTGGTCACATCGACGAGAAAGACGAGGAATAACCGAATTTGCCCATTGTCCGGGTTTGGGTCGGAACCCTTGCGCCGAGACATTCAGCATGCCTTTGGTCAACAAATTCCTCTGGCATGTTCCAATTTAGGGTCTTACCCGACCTCCCCGGGGGAGAGCCAAATCCGGGCTCTCCGTCCTTCCTAGAGTCGTTTGGAGCTCCAGATATGCCGATAATCAGGCCCTTTAGCCATATAAGCGGATCGTGCCGAAGATGTTGGCCCAAGGTTGCGTGTAGTTTGGTCTTTCTGAATGCTTGTCATGCCCATCCTCCTTGGGAACCTCGATACCCACCCAGCCACGGCCACTGTATCAAGGGGTATTGATTATCATTCTTCACACCCTTTCTTTTGAATGTGACCGGCCCGCATCGATGAGAAGCGTCCGCTTCCCCTCCTGTACGGACCACTCGTCTCCAGGGCAATGGCTGATGAGGACACATCATGATTGGACAGGGTCTCACCAACTGAACATCTCCGTGTTGAAATCTTTGACTGGCGAAACGTCGTCGTCCTCACGAACTCTGCGTTTGTAACCAAAACAATGAAAACGGGGTCGGGCCCTCGCAATTGAGTCGAAAAGATGCTCATAGCCTCAATACTCTTCCGGGCCAGGATCCGCATCAGCCTTGGAACACTTTCGCTTCTTCCACATGGAAATTTTAAACATCAGTTGTAATTTGAATAATTTCCAGTCTGCTCATCTCACTTGCTGGAGCAGGACTGATGAGCGCGCGTGCTGCTCCAAAAGTGTAAACAGCAAGAGGTGTGTCTCATTTCCATGGCTGATGATAGCTCTCAGTCGATGTCATACTGCGCACTTTTTCATATGAAGATCGACCCCGAAGATGTATGGCTCATTTTTACAAGTCCATAATAGTCTTCTGCAATTTATAATCCCCCCCCCTCCTTGCTAACGTCACTGCCAGCAGTACACCTTGTGAAGGGTCCAGGGAGGAAAGGAGGAGCTTCTGGACGCCCAGCAATGTAATGGATAGGTACAATTTGGAGCTATTCATAACTTCTACCTCAACTACTGTGGTATTACCTAGCTTATTAGTGTTACCATTTATTACAATCAGAGGCTCCGCCCATGCTGCCCATTTGATGTAAGAAACCTATCCAGCAGCACGTGCCTAGACAAAAGGTCATCTCCCGACAGTCTTCCCAATATTTCCCGCATGTATGATTAAAAATCCTCGAGTGCTATGACAGAATGGTCAGCTGCTCGGGGCCAGAGGATTATATGTGGCCATCAGAATTCCCGTACAGCTTGAAAGCTGCAATCTTTGATCCGGGTGCTGCTGGACTGCACGTGGGGGTCTCCCAAACAAGTGTCACGGCGCAAAAGATATTTGTCATGCTTGTGTGTACAAACCTAAGCATATTTGCATTTCCGGGCCTCCATGGTCTTCCTCGTCGCCTGCGCACAGGGCGTTGAGTGGCATAGTCATACATTTGAGTTTGTGTGCAGTGTTTGGCATCTTGTGGCCATCTTACCAGAGACTTTCGGACCACCCGGCATGGCCGAGGGCTTATTGGCATCAAATGCATGCAGGTTTGAGTGCCGAGTTTCATATGCCCATGAGATCTCAGGGTCCTTGTCTGCATTAGCATTTTGACTACCTACCTAGGTAGGTATGTGCATGGCAGAGCGGACTATTACTTGGTGCATTTGTCAAACTATTAATTCTCAACAAATGGTCCATATTTTTTGCATCGACGTTGAATTGCAACGTGGGAGAACGAGCACTAATTACGCAGTTCTTATGCACATGTGTGAGGCCTCAAATCGGGGCAGATGTTGGCCGCACTTAGGTGATGTGGCATAGGAAATGATGCCAGTGCCTTGCATTTGAGACTTTCTTGTATGGTCGAGATTCAGCAGGTCGAAGTCGAGTTAGAAGTTCGATTGAATCAAGTTGTGACTACTTCAGAGCTGCTGGATTGAATAGAGAAAATTGTCGAAGTCTTCGTTGGTTTGCGACCGGCCTTGGGCATGAGTGAGCGCTGTTGTGTGTTGAGGTCGTGTACCCAGATAGTTTAGAAAAGTATTGAAATAGAAGGATTACTGGTGCTATTATCAAGGTAAAGAATTCAATCCACTTACTGACAAGAGTCGGCAGTTTATAGTGAGTTCAATCAGTGAGGATGGTCATTGACTGACTGGCTTCTGAACAAGACTGCAGTGGGACCAACGGGAAAGCGGGCCCGTCCTCGAGCCCCGACTGCCGAGAGCGAGACTCGGAGGACCCCAAGAACCTCAGCGAATGGGTCCTGACCGAGCGCGGCGTGTAGAAGACGGTGGGTAATTCTGAGCCTGTTCGTCATCATCCAAGGCCCTGACTAATACTGTCATAATAATAACCACATTCGAGTCAGACTGAAGGACAAGTCTCCTGCCCGCCGTCTGCTCTTGTATTCCTTAGCCGCTGGACTCTAGCCTCTCAGGCTGCTTCTTTGCGATCACATTCACGAGAACATTTTGTAGATATCTACTAGGCCATCATTTTCCGACGTTTCCCGAGACTCGCAGCTTTCAATCGCCGTTCCGTGCCCTCCAGGCCAAGCTGGAGTGAGTCTCGCCCGGCCGTTGCGACCACCCCTGAGCCGGTGCGTGCTTGCCCCACTGAACCGCACAATCCGATCGGCCCCAAGTCCAACGGCGCATACACAGTACTTGAATACGACGGGACGGAACGAGCCCGTTTCCCAGGTCCAAGAGGAGCTGTGGTCGGGCTACACAAGAGTCGGTCTCGATATTTCAAAATATGCCTGGCATTGAGCCCCCCGAGAAGTCCGGCCTGGCGGGTCAATGGCGGAACCAAGGCGACGATTCGGCAGCCAGTAAACTACCCTCCTTCTACTCCCCGAGAACAACTCCTCGCGATGGCGACAGCGACGTCGACGTCCCTGACGCTGCGCTCGACGCTCGAGCGTCAGCAGCCCAGATCCAGCAAACCCCGACACCCAACCCAGATCAAGACGAGGCCGTGATAGCCCAGCCCCCGCCACCGTCTCTCGTCAGCCCGTCATTCACCCCTCCCTCAACACCGGGCACTGCCACGCCGCCGACATCTGTGTCTTCCGTCACAGGCGCACCGACTGGGCCATCGTCCACCACCCTGCGCCCAGCACGCGCCGTGCCCGTCGACTCCACCCTGCCCGACTCCACGTCCGGCTGCGGCACCAAGCGCCCGCGCCTCGTCGAGCGTCTGCCCCAGGTCGAGTGCATCGTCCGGGCGCGCATACCTACCGTGTCTGGCACAGAGATGTTCCTGCACCTATACTCGAACGACGTTGATAACAAGGAGCATCTGGCTATCGTGTTCGGGGAGAACATACGAAGCAAGAGCTTGGACGCCCCCCGGCCTGGGGAGACAGAGTCCGACCGGATGGTGCGAGGGGCTTACGTAGGGAGGCTGTACCCTGGACGCACCAGCAGCGGAATGCCACACGGCCAGCCCGAGGGAAGCGAGGCAGCAAAGCCACAAAGCAGCAGCGACGTCCCTCTTGTGCGCATACACAGCGAGTGCTACACGGGCGAGACGGCATGGTCGGCGCGGTGCGACTGCGGCGAGCAGCTCGACGAGGCGGCCAGGCTGATGTCGCTGCCCTCGAACAAGGCCGGCGGCATCATCATATACCTCAGGCAGGAGGGGCGGGGCATAGGCCTGGGGGAGAAGCTCAAGGCGTACAACCTACAGGACCTTGGGTCGGACACCGTCGAGGCGAACCTACTGCTGAGACATCCCGCAGATGCGAGAAGCTACGGGCTCGCAACAGCCATGCTGGCAGACCTGGGCCAGAAGGACATCAAGCTGTTGACGAACAACCCGGACAAGATCCGGGCGGTGGAAGGGCCCAATAGAGAAATTGTGGTCAGGGAGCGGGTCGAGATGGTGCCCTTGAGCTGGAGAGGCCGGGGCGGCTTCAGGAGCAAGGAGGTGGAGGGATATCTGAAGACCAAGGTACGTGGTGTCCCCTTCAGCCCTCCGTAGTCCATACTGACTGTGAACCCAAGATTGAGAAGATGGGACATATGCTCGACATGGACCCTGGACCACAGTGATATACATACCAAATTAAAGAGACATAAGAAGGAGATGTTGAAGGCATTAAATGTATTAATGTACATACAAACCACATTGTCCTTGGGTACCTTCAGCGCTACTCAGAAAATACCCGGAAAAGTTTAGACAAATGACAACCCACCGTTCCCCTGGGAGAGGATGGCTGTCACTGGCTCCCCCTCTGATGTATTAATATGAGACAGTGATGGAGAAATGAGTCCTGTCCTGCAGAGTGAGAGTTACCACGCACCGAGCTTCATAACGTAATGATTTGTTTGCTACTGGCACACGAGTCTCACTGCATTAAAGGCATTTGTGGAAGGCTCATGACGCCGTATGGTGCCCGGGCAAGAGGCGTGAAACCGGTTCTGACGATATTGAGGCTTCTGTCCCTCCTTTGTTGATCAGTCCCGGCTTGCGAGCACGCTAATAATCGTGCTCTTCTAGTTGACCGGCATATGCAAAGTGCCGTGCTCGCTACCTAGGTACTCTACACAGTCTTGAAAAGCCCCATATGCGTTGCCTGACTGCTCCTGTCCATATGGCACGACGTAGGCTGTGGCTAGGAAACGAAGGTCATGAAATCACATTCTCAAAGAGAACCCTGGTAGTGAGTGATGCGACGCGGAATCCCACAGCGTCACCGGACAGCGCTGGACTGGGGTGACTTTGCCCAGCCAGTCCGTCAGGATCGTTGGCGGCAACCTGTGGGCACAGGCAAATGCAAGCCACGTTCGACTGCAACCTCATCTCGGGCTTGGCGAGCCTTGGGGGTAAATCTTGTGAGCGCCCCCCCCCCTCCCCTTGGACGTCTGCACGCTCAGGTTGTGATCTCTGATAGATGTAGACTATATATCTAGGATCTACAGGACTTCTTGGCCTCGTGATTCCGACGAGGAATCAATTCTACCCCTCTCTTGCTTAATACCGTGCCAACAGACCACATTTTGCACCTTGGCCTTTTAGCATTATTCAAAACTAGGAGTTCATACACAATATCACTGGTGCAAGCATGCATTTCCAAGCTGCGCTATCTGCCGCTGTCTTCAGCGCATCGGCGTTTGCTGATGGTGAGTCTCCTGTCGCCACCCGCCACAATATACATGCTAGTGTATGTACTTCCGGATGCACACTCAACCAGAACTAACACCCCTTCCCCCTTGCAGCCTTGCCTCCTCGGCAAAACAGCTGCGTGATGTGCACGGAAGCCATGCCGACATGCCCAGTCTGCCCCGCCAACCAGGAGTGCTTCATCAGCGACCCGACCGACTGCACACAGTGCCCGCGGGCATACTGCGCCGACAACGCAGCCGACGCGACGCCGACGCCGACGCCGACCGGCATACTCGGTGGCAGCACCGGCAGCACCAGCAGCACCAGCGACGGCGGTTTTAGCCTGCCCACGGTGTCGGAGAGCGGGACCTCCACGGCGTCAGGCTCGACCACCGCCTCTTCTGGGGCGCCGTCGACTGGTGCGAGTGGCGTGAGCGGCAGCGCCTCGGCTACGGCCAGCGCGCCGGCGGCATCGGCGTCCGCGCCGAGCAGTGCATCTGCAAAGAACGCCGACCTGAGCGGGATGCTCGGGTTTGCGTTCTTGATGACGGTGCCGGTCTTGGCCTTGCAGAGACTCTGGTAGGCTTTGCGTGTGGGCAGTGTGAAACACGTGTTTACTGCTTCAAATGTTGTCTTTGGGTTGTCGAAGTGTTCAGGTTATGTGAAGTGACACTGCTTTTGAACGAACCTCAATTTGTGTTAATGCGGCATGTGCCGTATGGAATGCAAGCCTCAATGCATCCTGTGGTGATGATGGAGGCTTTTTGTGCTTGTTTGTGGTGGGCGTAATGTTAAGTCGCGAGATAATAGGGTGGTTTTGAAACTCGAGGCAGGCCAGATTGATGTATACGCGAATCGCAAGTTCGAGATGCGCAAATCTTCGATCGTAAGCTTCCATGTTTGGTTCGAAAACAGGGTGGTGGCTGACCAGTAACTACGCCCCCGCTCAGACACGTTGCTGCCTGAGTAGTTATACAATTGAAGTCAAAGGCCAAAGTAGTAACACCGGCAGTTCTCTCTCTGAATCTACGCTGTCACTGGCTTTTCCACACAGGTTAATCAACAGCTGCGGACATCTGGACTGACTTCAGGATCTTGAATTGCAACCATGCCGATGGCGATCAATTTTGAGGTTCTTGCTCACAGCCCAGAGTCAGTTCGCTCGGTTGTGTTTGTGTGAATATTTTGCAACTATCGCCGTGCCGTCGATACCTATCTTGTGTAAGCCGTTCGAGCACGTACCACAGGCGGAAAGCTTTCGGCTTCCTCCCGTGATACCGCTCCTTCCACAACAAACCGCAACATTACCGCATACTTTCCGCTCCTTCTTAATTAAATGGATCATTCTCTCAAACGTTTGAAGAAATAAACTGTTCGATTCTGGATAAGCGGAAAGGGTTTGGTTTACAAGGCTGAGCCGAAAGCTTTCCATACAGTTGCTTAGGGTGCCGACCGTAAGGCGCTTTCTTGAGAATTTGGAACGATGAATCAGTGTGAGTCTCAAGCGCAACCTACTGATTAGGTAGCTATTCATGCTACAATACTAGCCCGCCGATAGTTATGTACTGTATTACATGTGAGAGGATATGCATCATTTTCTTACTATTTACTGGTTCCCAACATTTCTCTTCCTAAACGCCTTGAGAGCTGCAAGCCTTCCAAGGTTGCTCCCTGGGAACTATGAAAATGACACCACTATTATGTGATCCAAGATTTTTTGTTTGGAACTCAAAGCCTCCAACATTAGCTTATTACAGACCTATCAGGTACGATAAGCGATGAAACTAAAGGACATACTCATCAAAGATTATCTACAACTCAGTCTGGCGCTCGCGCTCGGTCCGGACGTCCCTTGAAACCGTGCCCAGCAGCTGAAGTGAGTTGGTGAATAGAGACTCCGCTCAACGTTTGGGTCTAAAATAGTCGTACAGGCCCAACCTGGACCGGTCAATGTCCACATCAACACTCGGCGTCCGCTTCACGGTAGTAGCCGTAGGCGGCCGCCTCACCTGAGTCCTACCTCGCTCATGAGGCTCGTCATATTCCTCCTCAATAGTCTGCAGGCTCCTTGTCGACGCAGCAGATGACACCGATGGCCTCGTTTTGGCGATGATGTACTCATCGTCCGATACATTGCGTTCGTGCGTGACCTCAACTGTAGTTGTGTGCAAGATGCCGCCCATTGGCGGAGGTTTGCTCTTTCGTTCTGTTGTGAGCGCGCCACGTTGGCTCATGGCACCATACGCCCCGTACGCCCCGTACGCCCCATACGCCCCGGTACCATTGGGCCCCTTGTGCAAGGTTGTGGCAAGTCGACGTGGGATGAGTCTGCTGATGAGCTGCCTGCACGGCGGCAGGTTGAGGCAAATTACTGCGCTGAGTAACTCGATGAGAGACCAGGATATCGCCGGAGCTATGTCCCAAGATAAGTCGGCCGTGGGGGCAAACTTTCTCACGTATCTTATACGGATCACGCTTGTGAAGAGTGAACTGAAACAAGATGGTTAGCGGCTGCCGGAGTACTAACACATGGCGCGTTTCGCTGATATAGGATGAACTATGATGGAGAGAGCTTGCGGAGGGGGAACTTACAAAGACCCGAGACTAAACACAAACGCCAGCATAATTCTTTTCCTCTTCGATAGTTTCAGTTTCCAGAGTTCCGGTAAGGGCATGACCAATATGGCAAAGTGCTCTACTATTCCAAGTAAGGCGCCTGCAAACCCGATAGCATTGAGGTCTAGGCAACGACCATCTTGGCGTATGTCCCAATTTGCCGAAATGGGATTACAACGCAACAAGATCAAAAAGTAGAAGATGGTGTCCTGAATCACCATGACAATTATGCCGTAGCGAGCCGTGAGATTGATCCAGCGTTTGGGGAACAACCGCAGGTACAGAGCGAGTAGCGAGATCTTTGTCAAGAGCTGGTCGAGGATGTAGAGCTGCTGACTGATCCAATATAATCGCAAGAGAGGGATGGCATTCCGGGGGTCGACTACCCAAACGTGTACACCGAAGCCGATGTATGAACCTGTTGAAATTGTAAGTATGTGCACACATGTGTGGTTTGGGGGGGGGGGCGAACTCACTCGCGAGCTGAACAACGCTGGTTGCTATCAAGGCCAGCGTAGCCCCGAGAGCGAGATAGTCATCGAGGCCCAAAGTGGAGGACCGATATCTGGCATACCACCGGAGTCCGATACTTGGGATTGCAAGAATCATCGCCACGATAGCCAGGACCTTAAGGAAGGTCACTTGTGACTCCACAAATAGAGGAGAAGCGTGGCATATTTGGCTCAAGACATCCTCGCCCTCTGCAATAAAATTGCGTCAGCGGAGGTCAGATGCACGAGGTTTAACAACAGTAAGACCAACTTACGGATCTGGTCGGGAACATCGCATGATAATCGGGTACAGCCTGACAGGGTCGTGAGCAATGTGACATTCGTGCAGATACACGAGTTAAGCTGGTCGACGCTGGCCAGACAGCTGGCATCCGGTAGAACATTGAGGAAACATGAGGTCTAGCATGACTAGAGTAAGCAGACTGCAACATGGCGAGAGGAAAATGCATCTCATGTGCTACTCACAGCGCATTGTGGGGTCTGCTGTAGAAGCTGGCCAACTGTCTGCCCACTAACAAGGGCCGAGAAGCACAGCAGCCACGAGAAAGCTGTGATATGAGTCCTGAATATCATCGCCCCGTCATTGGCGAAAACACAAAAGGATTTTGGGTTTTCATCAACTCATAGGAGCCTGGAAGTTGCACCTGTACACAGGCGGGCCGATATAGAATGGAGGGAAGCTGGGGGACTTAAGATCTGGACCAGGCCCCACCGTGGATGCGACCAGTATATGCATTCCACGGCTGTCATCCGAGGGAATCTTCTTGGTTGTCATTGAGACGGATGCCCGGAAAGGTTTGGAGAAAATTCAGCGGACCTAGGGCGGCGATACCGTGGGAGTTGTGCAAGGGTTGAAGATCCGGTTGGCCGGCGGCCAGCTAGGCTTCGGAGCTCGTACTGAAGGAGGGCGACAGCCGGGGAATCATATAAAATATGCTATGTTTCAGCGAGGACACCCTCCTGTTCGCCGCGATGTTGCATGGTTCATGTGCTCACGGCGAGGAAGGGGTGCTGGCCCTAGTGTGTGATCTTGTCCGGGATTGGTAATGCTGAGCTTACCACCGTATTACATATGGGCCACTTCAGGACTATCTGGAATTCTCGGTAGACAGTGGTCACTAATGGAGTGGACACGAACTTGGGATGTCGTGCATTAGTGAAACATGTACCAAGACCCAGAACGAGAGAAATCTCGGGCGGGTGAAGCAAGGTTGGGTTGCCTTTCAGGGCTCGAGACAGCACATGGATTCCCAGAGCAGGAACTTGGCACTCGACGAGACAAGACGGCATCAAATCCGTCAGTTTGTTTTGTGTTGCAGCGAACGGTTCGGCCGTGACACTTTGGGGCAAGGTGAGACCTTGATCGCACGCCTCGCACTCACGATGCAGCCTTGCGCATGGCGCATTGAAGGCATCGTGGTCACCAGACACCTCAACATCTTGCAGTGTTTCATTGAAGGACCCCATGGAAGGAATATGGAATCTGATTCCTCGGATCACGGTTCGACGGCAAGGAGATGATGACCAGATCAGGACGCGGCATATAGAACATCGACGAATCAAGCTGTGGTAAGGATGGCAGCACTGAAACACGCTCCAGGACGCTTGCGTCCATGGCGATCATGCAGTGACATGATTGACAGGACGTGGATTCGTGGCGCGGCAACTGTGAACCGAGCCATGGGAGCCCTTTCAAGACACAAGAGACAGGGCGGGTACTGCTCGGGGACGACCAGGCACGGCAGTTGAAGATTGGACGGACGTTGAATGTTGGGCGAGGTGATAGATATAGCTGGACTCTGATATATACCTGCATCCCGTGAGGCTCTGCTGTAGGCTGGCAGGGCAGATCAGGGGGCTTGTTTGACTGGCGCGGGGATGCCCGCTACCAGCAGTCTGGCTGCCAGCCCTGCCAGCCTAAGAAATGGTGATCGCCAGAAGGGAGCACAGACGGCGCATCTTCCTCCCGAGGTCCTCTGTACTTAGTATGATGCGGACTGGGAGACAGAAAGTCTATTACTCATTGCATCCTGAAATTTGGAAGCCTTCTAGAACACCTCCACCGGGGCTGATGTCTTTGGGGATGGTAGAACAGTTGACCCTAACCCCGGGAAGCCGAACCTCAGGCCTGAAACTAGATACGGATAGCTACTTAAGTAGGCTGCTAGGGTCCTTGGGCTATCTGCCGTGCGCAGACGTACTGTGGGCACCCAGACTAAATTGGCTGCCGCGTGACGCCGCGAAACTATCGAGAGAGCTAGGCAGCGGACGCGGCGCTGCCGAACTTTATTTTACGCGACAGCGACAGAAACATTTACAAGGTCCCATCACATCACCAAGGCAGCCGCCCAAGAAGCAAACATTTGCTCTGTGATCTGAGGACACAACAACAGTCCCTTGTATCTGCAGCCCTTATACAATGCTTGACGGTTCCGCACGCCATCCGAGCCCCAACTGGCTTCGTCTCTGCATGCCACCATTCGCCTGCTAATCATCTCGCGGGCTGCATCACTGCAGTTCCCCCCACCTGCACGTACAGACAATGGACCAAAATATGCGCCTCCGCCTTGTCGTTCGCCGCCATGGCTTACCGGAAGCCAGGATCCTCTTCAATGTCCCCTTGAGCAATGACCCGACCGTCGCACAGCTCGTCGAGCTCGTCAACGAGTCCATCCCGCTCGAGAGCGACGAATGGGGCCTCGATGACTACACCGTCGAGCTTCGCGCCAAGGATGGTCATGGCTTCGAGTGTTTGCACTTCCAGTCTGTCGCCAGCATCCTGGACAAGGATGATGAAGTCTTGTACGTTCTCTCCTTGCCTGCCAGCCACCTTACGTCCGAACCAGCACCTAATACTGATTGTCGTGCTGCAGCATCCGGCCACTCCTGACCAACGATCTAAAAAAAAGGCGAATCAGTGGTAGAGACCAAATCTCCAGCGGCGGCCAACACCTCATCGACGGCGTACCATTCGGCCGTCCTCGGCTCAGAGCCCCGCGAGGTCGGCCTGCTGTCCACATTGCACCAAGGAAGCGGCGCAGGTTGACTTATGATGGGGACTTCGACCAAGATGAATCTGGCGAGGGCGACCCAGGCGAGAATGTGGATGGGCATTTGGATGACGAATACTTCGGCTCAAGGCATGATCAAGAGGCAGAGGCTGGGCCGCTTTTACTCACACAACACGGCGAGCACCAAATCAGAAAGGACAATCGGCACGTCCACTTTCCTCGCAGCGTGACGGCGAGCGCCGACTTTGAAGATACAGACAGTCAGAGTGAATCAAGCGAAGACGAAGACACCGAGGTAGAAGACGACCAGGATGAAGATACTTTTGAGCCAGACTCGGAAGACCTACGTGAGGAGCTGAGGGGTCTTGCAGAGGAAGCAGCTGGAAGCCGGCCAGTTAAGGAGAAGCATGGAGACCTCGAGCGCTCTCGCAGCCCAGATAATCGTGCTGGCAAGAAGCCATCAGTTACGGGGGAAGTTAATAACTTTGGCCCCTTCACCGAAGAAGATTCTGAGCACGGATTCCCGACTCAATCTGATCGGCCAGATACTGACTTTAGCACCCAATGCGGTCATGATGCCTCGGACAAGGTCATTGCAGTCCGATCTGCTTTCCCGGCTGTATCAAGTGACGTGTGCGAGAAACTCCTCGTCAAACACAACCATGACGTGGGTAGCGTGTGGAAGAAGCTAGCTCAGCAGCTGAAGCCTCGACTCGACCTTGCGCAAACGATGGTATTGAACACCCAGCTAGAATTGCCAAAGGAGATCATGATCATCTCGTCGCCACTCAGGAAGCCTGCGGAGGCGCCTGGAGAAGTCAGCCGTATTGGAGACGAGGACGACGACGCAACAGATGAATACTTCTCCGCCGATGACGATGAAGACGATGAAGACGATGAAGACGATGAAGACGAAGAACCGGAGGCACGTGCAACATCTTCTGAAAGCGAAGATGATGACGAGAGTAGTGACAGCGACAGCAGCGCCGAACACAATTCCGCGCCAGATCCTTCATCTGCTGCGGACGGCGCCGACAGCAGCGATTCAAGCAGCAATGAAAGTGGCTCGAGTGATGACGAGAGTGGAACCGGAGATAATGCTATTGGTTTCGACAGCAAGGTCATGGGTGGAAAGCGGGCTAGCCGTGATCAAAATGAAGGCCTAGCCGGCGTAAGAGCGCGTCTCAGCTCCGCTCCAAATGACCGGCAACGGCGAAATATTGTCGGACCCTCGCCTGCAAGCAGCCGTGCTACTAATACAAAACCTGATACCGGGCTTGGCGGTACCAAAGTTCCCAATAAAGCCAGTTCATCATCAGATGGGACAGAGAGTTCAACGTCGGAGAGTGATAGCGAGGACGTGAGGGAGGAAGACAGCGACGATGAAAGCGACGAGGACAGTGGCAAGGATGATAAGGTAGACAGCTCGGGCTCGTCTTCAAACTCGTCTTCGAGCAGCGAATCGAGCAGCGAATCGAGCTCCGATTCCGAGGCAGAGGCAGAATCTGCTACGCCATCCAGGATCAAGAAATCATCTCGGGAGGTGACTACAGCGACAGCATCGTTGACTATGCCCGGGCCTCCTTCCGCTGCGTCTCAAGCATCTATTAGACCGCCTGTGGCTCCCGGTCAAGGCCTGACCAAGACTCAAAGACGCAACGCGCGCAGGAGGATTCAGAAAGCGGCGCAGAAAGCATCCATGAGCGTTGGGGACTCGCGAGTCTCTCCCGTACAAGATGCCGATTTGATGGCGAAGAAAAAGGCACTGTTGCAGTCGCTGGGCGTTTCTCTGGATGCCTCCAAGAGTGTTGACGAGCCGTCTACTGACAGAAGTGCTGACACGCCTCGGGGCAAAGCGCCTGTCGTTTCGAATAAGGAAAAGGAGGACCCAAATGCTTGGAGACATAAGATTTCTTACCGCGCGGTAGAGTGCTTCAATGAAGGAGCGGAACTGAGCGAGCCCCCATTTCCCTTCGTACAGCGCTGGGACCCATCACAGCGTCGTGGCAAGAGGAAGTCACGAGACGATGCGCAGTTCTACGACGGATCTAACCAGCACAACTCAAAGAAGCGGAAATATGAACAGCCACCGAGACACCCTGCAGACGAGTCTAGGGACGACACGACTACGTTCTCTTTGAATCAAGGTGATGTCACGTTAAATTACGACGACGAGCCTGCCTATCTGAATAAATGCAGAATGGAGTTTAGCATCCCCGAGCCTGGTCATACTCAACAAACAGATGAGGACGACCTCCCACCTTTGCCGGCGGACATGTCCTCTCTCCCTCAGCTCTCTCAAGACGAAATTCGGCCTGGATTGATCATTACTTGGAAGCAGCTTTTGCTCACCAAGTCCACCAACTGGCAACCTCAGTTGAGTAACTTCATGACCGCTGTTGTTACCGAGGTCGAAGACGGTGGAAATTTTCAGGTCCAGCTTGCAAAGCGGGACAGAGATGTCGACAAGAACGAGAAGGAGTATGATGATGAGGGAGGACGAGTCTACGCTAAATTCGAAGCCCCAGATGACGACGAAGAGGACGACGAGGAAGCAGACTTGGGCATTCGAGCTCTTTCCTTGGCAGAGATGATAGATCCGCGCATCGTCCAGAAACCGTCTCCCTCTACAACTGAGCTCAAGGTGTCCCAGTTACCGGATCAAAATGTCGAGGTGGCGGACAGTCAGCCGAGTCACAAGTTCGGTACAAAGAGCCACGACGGCGATTGGTCGCATGGCAATAAATCCAGTATCGACGGTGTTCAGTCGAAGCCCGTGGACATGGAGCAAGATGGACAAGGCTACGAGGCGAATGCGATGGATCACGACAGCACCGACGGCCCAATCACAGTACATGACAGTTTTGTGTCTGAAACGAACCACGATGTGATTGCCGACAACGACATTGAAGCCCAATCTGAGACCCTAGCCCAGGACGTCTCTATAAGTGAAGAACGCCGAAACGAAATCAGCCAGCTCATTAACGAAGGGGGGTTCCGCCAGGGGGTTAGACCATCTATTGACCAGTTTACGTTCCTTCGCTTTGGAAGTCCATCACGTCAACTGGAGGAAGAAGCGTCCTCGATGCTACATTCTCGCCAGCTGCAGTCACCACGGCGATCATCCTCGGAAGCGTCAGAAGAAGCACCGTCTGAATACGGCTCCAAAGATCCTTCACAGCAAGAATCGAATCTGCCTGTTGTGCCTGCATTGGATAACTTCCATTCAGCCATTCAGCCTTCTAGTCATTTGGGTGTGGACTCGGACCATGCACCCGAGAAAGGCGCCTCTGGTCACTCGGGAAATGTTGACTATCCCAAACTGGATGTCTCCTTCACAAGCCAGACAAGCGCTCGCAGTGGACGCCAAATCGATCCGAACTTCGTCACACATTCAGACGACCTGGGACACGGATTTACTGACGACTCGGCCATGATGGATGGCTTCGGGGACAATGATACTCCCTTGAACGGCTCGAACGTGGCGGAAGAACAAGGGCAGTCCAATGGGAACGTTCAGGAGCGCACGCCTACCCAGGAAATCTATATTGATGATTTGCTGCATGCTCAAAATGCAGTGGCGCCCCTCACACCGCTGAGATCTACTCAAATTGGTCCTCAAGGCACTGATCCCCCAGCGTCGGCCGGCTCAGCCTCCACCAGTACTTCGAGCGTTTTCGTTGACTTTAAACTCCTAGGCTCTCAACCGGCTTTGGCTAAGTTTAAGGAGCACGTCAAGGAAGAGACTGATGGTTCGCAAATCAAGGCCAAGGGGGAACAGCCCTCTCAAACGACTGAAGGGATGATGGGGCTGCCTGGCACCAATGAGTCACACTCCCCAGCGAATACAAGGTCGAGTTCTCCGGAGAACGGCAGGAACCCAAGCGTCAATGGTACTCCAATGTCTCAGCGAAGCCAGCGGATGGCACACTTGACGCCTTCGAGCCGGCAGAGCCCGTCTATAGCGCAAATGACCAATGACGAGCAAAGTATCTCTCAGCGGACACGTCGAAGCAGTCGCCTGATGAATGGCAACTCAAGCCCAGCTGCGGTGCCACAGGCGCAAGTCGCGCAAAAGGGGGATAAGCACAGCGTCAAGGCGTCTCCTACTCCCAATGGGAAAACCAAGTCGCTCATTGCCAGTTTCGATGCACCTGTGTCGCCGCCAGCACTCTCCAAACTGCGGCAGAAGCCCGGCGGCGCCTCTTCGCGCTCGCCAGGAGGCAAGAGGCACTCCGCTTTGTCGCCAAAGTCGGCTTCGAGCAAATCAGCTACAGTCGATCAGAGCCGGAAACAAAAGAGGGAATCGTCGTCTAAAAATCCAGCAGGCTCTCAGGCTGTGTCGCTCTTGAGTAGCAGTCCAGAGGCAGAGGAGTCCGTGGCAGAGAAGGACGACTGGGATGATAAGCTACGGTTCGACTCGGACCCCGACGACCCGTTTGCGGAGGCTGCGGTGGAGATGTACGCTGACGCTGACGATGACGCGGATGGGGACTATCCTGAATCGGCTGCTGGTAGTGTCCCCAGCACCATCAACAAGCTGTCATCAAGAAGGACACAGTCGTCGAGGGCGACGAGGGGTGCCAGCGTGCCTGTCGCGAATACGATTGGGGCCGAGGACGATGCAAATGGGGAATGGGGCGCGAGCACATATTCAGGGCCGGGTGGAAGAAATACTTCAGTCGGGAGAATCGGGGGGCGCTGGTCTGGTAAGCGCTTCTAGGGGCATGTGCTTGATCTCGTAGGTCTAGGTCTCGACGGAAGGGTGACACGACTGGGTTAGTTTGGATTCCTGTAGGTTGACTGAAAAGTCTTGGCTGGATCTCGGAGCACTCATGTTGAGAACGCGGGACATGGGGATGGCCGAAGCCTATTCTTGATTCTCCTCCAACGTATGCCACGACTTAGCTCTGTAAATCTGCATATCACTAGTTGACTTTCCATGTTCTAATGGCATATCTCACGTAGGGAGTAGGTGACATTCGAAGCCACTGCGTTGTGGCCAATGCCGTATGCATACTGAGTAGTTGGCAAGACGTGCTTCTGGGAAGCTTCGGATGTCACAATGCTCCATGCCGGGATTCCGCCGTCGTCATTATTTGCAGGGTACAGTGCAGTGAAGTGAAGTGGTAGCAATTGCCGAGACTCTAGGTCTTGTTCGAGCAAGGTCCATGCTGCGTGTTGGCGGGCTAGCCTTGGCAAGTGCATCTTATAGCCTGATTATTGGGCTTGGAGAACATTTTCTTTGTCAGGATTAAATCCACCAGGTTTCTGGATCGAGACGGCGAAGTGTGGGCGATTCGATGGGAGCGACTTGGTTTGGAGAAGAAGCTCAATCAAACCCCCCTGCTCCCCCCACTAGGATGTGCAGCTATTGTAGGGGCCCTGGAAACAGATAGCCAATCATTTTACACAGGCGCGTGTCTGCAGGGATTCGCTGCAAGCCCCGTCCACGTTCTGGAGTGCCGTCTTGACTGGGAAAACTTGAAACATTTCTAGAAAAGTGACAAACTCTGTCGTCCAGTCTTGCACCCTTCGGGCAACATTGTTGTGACGGTGCTTTGAGCTGCAGGGAGGGGACTGATGTGTATGTGGGTGGGGAAGCCGTCGACACCTGTCGGAGGGCGGGCTCTGGGGGGGGGGGGCCGCGAATGAGCTTGGATCGAGCATAGATGCGGTCAGCTTGAAACTGGCTCCCAGTCAATCGCCTGGCTGTGATGCACTCCCTGCTGCCCTCCCTATGCGCTAGGCAGTCGAGCTGGAATTTCCGACCCAGGGCACTGCCAACAAGGGGGGAGGGGGCGAATATGTGATTGTGACTTGGGATTGATACTACAGAACGAGCTGTCGCACAGCCCATCATCACTGCCCGTATATGTTTGCTCTTTATTAAGCTTTCGCCAGTGATCGTATATCCAAGTCACTGCTGGACAATGCTTCCAGTGAAACTTCTGTCTTCGTTCCTTTCTTCGCTTTGTTCAGCGGGCTTGAGGCTCTTACACATTTCAACCTTTTTTTAAAGCCGAGTCAATAACGAACAAGTTCCAAGTCAACCACATCCACAATAATTTCAGACCACAATATTGGATATCTGAGGTCAACCATCCGGCGGCTGGATCTCGTCACACCACCCGCTTCCTTCGCATATCCTACCCGGTATCTCTTGCGTAATAAACAGCCGAGATGCTGGCCATCTCACTACTTCCCGTGCTTCTGGCCCTCCCAGAGCTCGCCACGGCCGGCCCATTCACATTCCCATCTCAGCCGAGCCTGAGACATGTCACCCTGACCGCACAAGACGGCCAGTCCTTGGTCCTCACCATCACACAAACACGCACGGCAACGGCCGCAACAACACAGACACCAACAACCATCGCGGCACCCTCGGGGCCAACAAGAACGGGCGAGGCCGAGGTCCTGGAACTCAGGGACGACATATTCGCTCCCACCACGTCCTCGGACACGTCGGACTCATCGACAGGTTCAGAGTCGTCATCCTCGTCCTCGTCAACAGAAGAGGGCAGCGACGGCGAGAGCGCCAGCGGGAGCGGGAGCGGGAGCGCTACAGAGGCGCAGACGCAGGTGCTGCCGGTGGCCAAGGCACAGACGACGCCGCCGCCGCCACAGAACGACCCCCAGGTGGCCTCGGCGCTCGCGCAGCAGGGCTACAGCCAGGTCACGTATTACTCGTGCCTGACGAGGGACGCGACACTCACCCACTGTGGGTGGCACGTCCCTGTCGTAAAGGTCAGCAGCGCGGCCAGCGCGTGCCGGGGTGGCAACAGGGCAGGCATGGCAGGAGCGGCGTGGGCTACGACACTTTTTGTTGTGCTTGGGAGCCTGGCGATGTGGTAGCCGGGTGATTGGTCGTGCCTTTTTTTTTTCTTCAAAGTTGCGCGATCTTGTAGCACACAGGCTGGCTGTATGGTCTTTCCGCTGCTCGGGATGCAGTTCAGAGGCTGGGCTGTTTTGAGAAGCTCGTGTGTTTTATTGTTTGGTGCGAGTGTTGTGGCTCGAGGCCCGCAGCTTTGGACCCGGAGTAGCAACAATGTGTGAGGGTTCTGGGGAAATTAGTAGAGTTGTACAGGTCATTTGGGAGCCTGGAGCTGTCAGTATACCCGCCTCACTTGAGGCAACCTGATATTGTATTTGTTTTTGCTATTGAATGGGAGAAATCGAGGCCACCAGGCCCAGCGCATAACCTGATGTCGTATCTGTGATATTCTTTTATTGTATGGCAAGTGCGCGCTCTCAGCTGCTCCAAAGGGATTGACGTTCACAACATCACTGTCGCTGAAGCACAAGGCTCAGCGTTGTCTCTCTTCATCACACAACCAGCCTCTATTCACCGCATATGAATTGATATAACGGTACCTCTTAATGAAGTTGGTATTACAAATTATTATCTATTTACTAATATTAAGGGAAGAAATAAACCCCTTAACCACACTTAAAAGAAGTAAGAGTTATAAGCGCTAAACTGCTTAATTATTATAAAGGCTAACTTATATCTTTTAATATACCCCCTATCTATTATCATTATTTTTAATAATTAAAAAGATATTAATATATATAAGGATAATATAATATTCCGATTATTAAGTAATACTTACTACCGTACTTTCTTTTATTAAAGGTTTAATTAGTATTTATTAATATTAAATCTTTTAAGAATTAATTAAACCTAATAAATAATATAAGCTTTATAATATAGGCTTTAATAAAGCTTTTATATAAATATCTATTAAATTATTAATAAACGGTATATATCGAATATTATAAATAGATTTAACCCTTTAATATATAAAATAATAATATATAATAATATATTTTAAATAAATAATAACCTTTATATTTTAAATAAGGTTTAATATAAGCTAATTATCGATATATAAAATAAATAATTAATCTTTATAATCGATAATAAGTTTAGCTAAAGCTTAAATTATTTAATATAAATAAAATAATATTAATAAGTATATTATATATTTAGCTTTATAAGTTAATTTAATAACTATAAACTATTATTTTAAAAACTATATAATAAGTAATTTATTTAATAATTAAATTTATTTATTAAAGGTTTTAAAATTATTAAGGTTTAAGTTATATAAAGTATTATTATATATATTAAGCTTTACTATTAATAGCTAATAAGGGTAATATAATTAATATTTTAAAGTTTATTTAATATAGTATAAAATACTTTTAGCTATTATAAAATATTATTTAATTAATTTTATATTAAATATTAATATAACTATAATTAGATAAGTAAAATTAATTTTAATTTCTATAATTAAAAAGTTAATAAAACTTATTAATAATTAATATATTATAATATTAACCCTTTTAGGTATAAGGTTAAAAGACCTATAATTATATTTTTTTAAATTAAATTTTATTTAACTATATTATATTTCTATAATTAAGCTTTATTTCTCTAATCTATTTAAATAAAAGGTAAATCTTCTTAAAAAAGCGTATTAAATAATTAACCTTCCTTTTTCTATTCGGCTTATTTATCCTTACTTTATAGGCGATAAACTTATTTATTTCTTTAAAATAAACCTTATATATCTTTAAGGTAATAATAAATATATCGATTTACTTAAATAAGAAAGGTTTTTTATCTTTACACTTCTTTATCTTAATAAAAAAACCTTTTATCTAAATAAAAATTTACTCGTTATAAATAAAGTCTATTTCTATAGCTATTTATAAGCTGTTAAATCTATATATCTAGATAATGGAATATGGTGGCCTTACCTAATTTAAGGGTCTTAGGCGCGTGCAAGTGGTAGTTTAAGCTTAACTGGCAGTTATCTCGGTTTTAGTGGCGCGGCAGGCTAAATAATTGCTTTCGAGTGGTCTTACAGAAAAGGTTATAATAGGTATATATTTAAGCAGAGCCAGAACCTATATATATCCTATAAGATTAGGGTAATAACGGCTTTTTAACGTCGCCCATTTTAAGCAACTTACTTAAGTTATACGGCAATGGCACTTTTGTATATTAGTAGTGCTTAATAGCGTTAGATTAGGTTGCTTGCGGCCTGCGATAGCTTTAACCTCGACAGGCTAATAGCTTATTAAAAGCACCAGCGCAAATAGGCGCGGCCTAACGCTACGGCTATTAACGCAAAATGGCGGCTTCTAATTATAGACAGGCTTATAGAAGATTAATAAGTTACTATAAAAAGTCCTATATAGTAAAACCTACTATATTAATTTAAAAGATATATTATACCTTATCCTTTTCGAATATTTACTATTATTCTAGCTTAATAAGGGAACTTAAATAAATAAAATAGTTAATATTATAATATTAATAAAAACGTTATTATTTATTTTCTATTTTAAAAATAAGTTTAAGTTTATAAGGGTTTAATAGCTATTTATATTAAATATATTAAACTAATAAAGTATATATTTTATATATCTTTATTATAATATAAAAATTCCGGTATTTATTTAATAAATTTTAAAGTTTAAAAAGTATTAATAGAAATTTATATTAATATATTTAAATCTTTTTAATAAAATAAACTTAAAAGCGATAATAATACCGGATATTTTAATAATTAAAATATTATTAATATAAATAATAATAATAATACCTTTATTAATAAAAATATATAAATT
>JALPVH010000364.1:0-54346 GCA_023242295.1 Diaporthe ilicicola | reverse complement strand
ATTTATATTTCTTCTTTTAAGTATAAAGTTAAAAGATTTATAATTATAGTTTTTAAATTAAATTTTATTTAACTATATTATATTTTTATAATTAAGGTTTATTTATTTAAATAAAAAGTAAACTTTTTTAAAAAAGTATAATAAATAATTAACCTTTCTTTTTTTATTTAACTTATTATTTATCTTTACTTTATAAATAATACATTTATTTATTTATTTATTTAAAATAAACTTTATATATCTTTAAAGTAATAATAAATATATTAATTTATTTAAATAGAAAAAGGTTTTTATCTTTATATTTCTTTATTTTAATAAATAAACCTTTTACTTAAATAAAAATTTATTTATTATAAATAAAGTTTATTTTTAAAGCTATAAAGCTATTAAATCTATATATTTAAATAATGAAATATAATAGCTTTACCCCTTCTAAGTATAAGGTTAAAAGATCTATAATTATATATTTTTTAAACTAAATTTTATTTAACTATATTATATTTCTGCAATTAGGCTTTATTTATTTAAATAAAAGGTAAACCTTTTTAAAGAAGCGTATTAGATTTATAACCTTTTATCCTTTCCTCGGCTTATTATTAATCCTTAACTTATAAATAATAAATTCCTTTATTTTTTTAAAATAAATCTTTAAGTTATATATCTCTAAAGTAATAATAAATATATCTATTTACTTAAATAAGAAAGGTTACTTATCTTTATACTTCTTTACCTTAATAAAAAAACTTTTTACTTAAATAAAGATTTACTTATTATATTTAAAGTTTATTTCTATAGCTATTTATAGTAAAGCTATTAGATCTATATATTTAGATAATAAAATATAGTAGCCTTATCTAATTTAAAGATCTTAAGCGTGTGTAAATAGTGGTTTAAGCTTAACTATTATCTCGGTTTTATACAGCAGGCTAAATAATTGCTTTCGAGTAGTTTTATAATATAGCGGAATAAGGTTATAGTGGTCGCTCGGTTTCGCTAGATAGGTATATATTTAAGCAGAGCTAAAACCTTTAGGGCAATAGCGGCTTTTTAATATCGCCTATTTTAAGCAACTTATAAAGGCTTAAGTTATATAGCAATAGCACTTTCGCATATTAATAATGCTTAATAGCGTTAAACTAGGTTACTTACAGCTTATAATAGCTTTAATCTCGATAAGCTAATAGCTTATTAAAGGCATTAGCGTAAATAGACTAGGCGCGGCCTAATGCTACGGCTATTAGCGTAAAATAGCTCCTTTTAACTATAGATAGGCTTATAAAAGCAGATTAATAAGTTATTATAAAAAGTTTTATATAGTAAAACCTATTATATTAATTTTAAAAGATATATTATACCTTATCCTTTTTAGATATTTACTATTATTCTAGCTTAATAAAGAAACTTAAATAAATAAAATAGTCGATATAATAGCTTTATTTATAATTTATTTTAACTATAGCTATAAATTTATTTAATAAATATATATAAGTGCTAATTTAAGCTTAATTATTATCTTAGTTTTAGTTAAATAATTATTTTTAAATAGTTTTATAAAAAAGGTTATAATAGTTATTTAGTTTTACTAAATAAATATATATTTAAATAGAGTTAAAACCTTTAAAGTAATAGCGGCTTTTTAATATCGCTTATTTTAAGTAACTTACTTAAGTTATATAGTAATAGCACTTTTATATAATGCTTAATAGCGTTAAACTAGGTTGCTTATAACTTATAATAGCTTTAACCTCGATAAACTAATTTATATTAAAGTTAATAGCTTATTAAAAGTATTAATATAAATAAATTAAATATAGCTTAACGCTATAGCTATTAATATAAAATAGCAGCTTTTAATTATAGATAAGCTTATAAAATATTAATAAGTTATTATAAAAAGTTTTATATAATAAAACTTATTATATTAATTTTAAAAGATATATTATATTTTATTTTTCTTAAATATTTATTATCGTTTTAGCTTAATAAAAGATTTTAAATAAATAAAATAATCGATATTTAAGTAAAGTTAAAACCTTTAAAGTAATAATAGCTTTATAATATTATTAATTTTTAATAACTTATATTTAAAAGCTTAAATTATATAAGGATAACACTTTTATATATTAATAATGCTTAATAATATTAAATTAGCTTATAGCTTATAATAGCTTTAACTTTAATAACATTAGCGTAAATAAATTAAGTGCGGATAAACACTATAACTATTAATATATAATAGCAAACTTTAATTATAAATAGGCTTATAAAAGTAAATTAATAAATTATTATAAAAAGTTTTATATAATAAAAGTTATTATATTAGTTTTAAAAAATATATTATATTTTATCTTTCTTAAATATTATTATTATTTTAGCTTAATAAAGAAACTTAAATAAAATAAAATAATTAATAATTATTCTTAATATATTATTAGTTTAATAATATTATAAGATATATATTTATATTTTATATTATATATTTTTAATAAAAGAAGTTATTAAAATATAAAACTTTTTAATATTTATTAAATATTTTATTTTAAAGGTTAAATTAAATCTATATTAAAGTTTAAGTAAAGTAATTAAATATAAAAAGCTATATAAATAAATAGCTTAAAGATAATTAATAATATAAAAGTAATTAATTTAATATAGCTAATATTTATTATAATATTAATAATAACGTTAAATATAATTAAAGTTATAATAATTTAATATATAAATTTAATATATAAATATATAACCTTTTAAACGTGTTTTTTACTATAAAAATGTAATATTAAAATAGAAAAGAATAAAATATTAAATAAAGCGTTTAGAAAGGTTTATATATATATATTTCTTTCAAAGTTTAAATAAATATAAAGAGATATAAATAAAGGTTAAAGTTATAAAGTTTCTATATACTTAAAATAAAGTTTTAATTAATTTTTACCCCTTTATAATTAACCCTTTTTTTTATCTTTAACCTTAATAAAAAATATTTCTTAAATTAAAAAAAAGGTTTTATTTATAATATATTATATTACTTTCTTTTTTAAATAACTTATTAAAGAAATAAATAATTAAATATAAAAAACTATTAATTATTTTATTTATTTAAATTTCTTTATTAAGCTAAAATAATAATAAGTATTCGAAAAAGATAAGGTATAATATAAATTACTCTTTATTTAAAATTCCGTCTATTAAAGTTAAGAATTCTATAAAGTAAGGGGAAGATAGCTATAATAAAAGAATCCATAGCCCCCTATCCTTTATAAACCTTAATTTACTTTACACTTAAGCATTACCGCAAATAACTTAATATAATAGGAAGTATTTACTATACCGTTAAATACCTCCTAGGAGGTCCTATAAGTATCTAAAAGGGAAAAACCGTAGTATAAGGAAAAACCTTTTAGCTAAAGATATAATAACTAATAGTATAAGGTACACAATTATAAGAAATTAGTTAAAAGGTAAATAGTCTCGCCCCTTAGCGCTAAAGGGGCGCGCTAAAGGAAGGGTAAATCTAAAGGTATTAGCAGAATTTAAACCTATACCCTTTGTATTGCTACTATAGAAAGGTACCTTAACGCTTAACTAATACACTATAATGCCGATAAGGTATAATATATCTTTTAAAATTAATATAATAAGTTTTACTATATAAAACTTTTTATAATAACTTATTAATCTACTTTTATAAGCTTATTTATAGTTAAAAGCTATTATTTTATATTAATAGCTATAGCGTTAAGCCGCGCTTAATTTATTTATATTAATATTATTAATAAGCTATTAGCCTTTTAAGGTTAAAGCTATTATAGGCTATAAATAACTTAATTTAATACCGTTAAATATTATATAAAAGTGCTATTGCTATATAACTTAAACCTTTAAATATAAGTTGCTCGAAATAAGCGATATTAAAAAGCCGCTATTACTTTAAAGGTTTTAGCTTTACTTAAATATATATTTATTATAACTTTATTTTATAAAACTATTTAAAAGTAATTATTTAATTAAAATTAAAATAATAGTTAAGCTTAAACTATTATTTATATATATTAAGTAAGGCTATTATATTCTATTATTTAAATATATAAATTTAATAGCTTATAAGTAGCTATAAAAATAAACTTTAAATATAATAAGTAAATCTTTATATAAATAAAAAGTTTTTTTATTAAAGTAAAAAAGTATAAAAATAAAAAACCTTTTTTATTTAAATAAATAAATATATTTATTATTACTTTAAAAATATATAATTCGGGAATTTATTTTAAAAAAATAAAGAAATTTATTATTTATAAATTAAAGATTAATAATAAGTTAAAGAAAGAATAAAAGGTTATAAATTTAATACGCTTTTTTAAAAAGGTTTACTTTTTATTTAATTAAATTAAAAAGATAAAGCTTAATTATAAAAACGTTATATAGTTAAATAAGATTTAATTTAAAAAGTATATAATTATAAATCTTTTAACTTTATATTTAAAAGGGGTATAAAAAACTATATATTAATTATATATTAAATTTATTATAACTTTAAATATAGTGGTAAATTATAAGGGTATAAAAGCTATAAGCCGCTTATAAACTTTTTAAGTATATATAAATTAATAAACGTTTAATATACCGCTTAAATATATAAGTTACTTAAATTATTAAGCTAGTTAAAAATCTTAAGCTATAAATGAGCCGCTTATTAGCTTAAGCGTTTAATATTATTATATTAGCTTAAATATTAAAGTAAGTATATAAAATAATTATTTTAATAGCGGCCTATTAACCCGCATTACTTAAAATCCTAAGCTAAGTTCGCACGCTGCTTTTACCGCTTAACCTTACTATATAATGACGGGAGTGCAGGGCATGGTCCTGCACCGCCTTGGATTCCTTAACCTCAGACTCTTTACATGAGCGGTTTGCTCCGATGAGAATAGGCAGGGGGAAAAAAACGGTTTGGACTCCTCAGCTCTGGTGACGTATTTTGTACTGTTCTGGGACCGGTCTCGCCGTACATTTTTGAAATGAGGTCCTGATGTGGTAGACTACCTAGGTAGTCTCGGGACCGCGTGCGGGGCTAAGGTGTGGGTGGGTTTAGGCAAAACGCATCTTCTTTACAGAACGCACTATACTGCGGGATTACAATCATGCAATTGGAAACCATCAGCCCCTTGGTATTCTCCTAACTGCTACCTTTGCGGTCAATCTTTTGGGGGCTATAACAAACACCACGCCTAGCTTTCCGCCCGGCCCCGTGGTCAACCCTTTACCACCCACAGAGCTGTTTCATCGGTCCAGACCTTGGCTTACGCGGCGGTCTAGGCTGAGGCTTGCTGCAGTCCACCTTCGACGCCAGTCTCTGCCCTTCGATGAGTGGCATGAACTCCGCCGTGTAGGCAGCGCGCTTCTTCTCGTCGGAAAGGTATTCCCAGGTTCGCAGTATCGTGCTAACCTCTTCGCTCTGGCTCCTACAACTTGTTGGTAAATGGTCAAGGCTGTGCCGGCGGCACGTACCTGGTCTCGTCCTCAATGACTGGCTCAAGCAGCCCAGCAAAGTCGTCCACGTTCCCGACAAAGGAGTCCTGGTCGGAGTTAAGGATCCTGAAGATGTCAAAGCAGGCGACGTCGACGTTGCTCGCGCTGGACCAGTGAGCATGGATCTGGCATGCCTCGTGGAGGAGCGGCATGGCCTCATCGTCGTACTCGTGCTCGGGTTCTGCGTTTCCGCCCGTCAGTGGGTTGCTTATTAGAGCGGTTGGCATCGACATACCTGAGCCGGCGCGCGGGCGGATCACGGAGCCCAGCCTGCTCCATATGGTGAATGTTGGCAGTATGGCACACAAGAGGAACGAGGCGCTGTGGAGAAGGATCATGACGAAAGAGCTGCACGCAGGCGACTGGAGGAGAGATCGGGCGGCAGGTAACTACTCCTATGGAAATTTCCAGGAGCTCCAGCCGGAGCTTCAGGCCCTGAGGTCTGCAGGTCTGGCCGGTTCTTAATCTTTCAGTCCAGCTGTCCATTCGGCCCCCTTTTTTTGCGCGTTGACGGCCCTTTGGCACTCGTGAGCTGTCACATCCGGCTTTCCAGCGCTGTTGGGTCGGTCCCAACCAGTCAGCTCCTACTAAGCGGGCACTACCGGCCTATCAGGCCCCCTGTGTCGTGTGAGGGTTGTGAGACATGGTGGTGGCTGTTTCGGGGGCAGGAAGGTCCAACTTGTCGCGATCAAACTCAGTCACCTTCTCATCCTCTGGCATCCTGTACACTGGCGCGTGTGTTTTCTTCTCTCAGCACCCGACCCGCAACTACCGCCCGACATCCGGCCAGTGGTTTCCAGAAACATTGTTTGACTCCGGCATTCTTTTGCATACATACGACAGGATGTCATCGGCCTTCCTTAACGCAGCTCTGGGCGACTTCGGCCTCCAGGCCCCCAGGGCTCGCAACCCGAGGACTCGGCCACAGGCTGTACAGGACGAACGAACGAACGGCACCAGGCCGGCGGTTGATACCGTCCCACAGGCCCCTGCTGGCGTCATCGGTGATGCGGCTCCTCACGAACAGCAGCCGCCTGCTCCTCCCCCGAACGAAGAAGCCGCACGGCCGCGGTGGGTGGAGCGGGGCCGCAACAGATATGAAGTGGTGCTTATCTTCGGCACCCTGGCCCTCATGGCGCTCCTCTGGGTCTTCTCGGCCCCTCAGGCTTGTCCTGTAGCCGTGGATCACGTACGCGCCGGACAGGACTGGCGTGGCAGGCCGGCAGCTCGGTACCGAGGGGAGACCGATATGTACGTGCAGGCGGTCAGATGGTACCAATTCTTCGACAAGCGCAGCAGTCGAGCCATTCCCGCGCACAATACGGTCGCCACGACGGCGGCGAGGGAGCTGGCGCAAATGACGGACAACCTGGCGACGGACGCATCGGCCCTGGGGGAGAGTTTCACCGCGACCGCCCTGCAGGAAGCTAGTTCCATAAAGTATCTGCAGGAGAGATTGCGCCGTGGCCGGGGCCAGGCGGGATACTTCGAGGGCGCACGATGGCCCTGGACGCTGCGCCTTGCTTGCCTCCCGTGTGGCTATGTGGCCAGGACGCGGCCCTGCCCGGATCACCCGATCGTTATCGCGCGCCGCGAGGCCGGTGAGGCGATGAGGGTGCTGCTCGGCCTTCAGAACGACCACGAGGAGCTCATGAAGCAGCACCGCGGTGTGCAGAAAGGCCGGCTGCAGCCTGGTATCGACGTCGTTTGCAACACTGAGGCCTGGTACACGGAGGAGGATCGCATTCGGGAAAAGGAGGAGGCAGGCTCTAGGTGGTCACCCACCGAGCCTCTGTATCGCGACGTTCTGACGACGGCGCACGCGGTGTGCAGCGTGACGTCCCGGACGCTTGAGAAGGGGACAGAGTTTAGGGACCAGGAGATGTCAAGGGTCATCGGGGAGTTCAGCACGGCGGTGAGAGCAGTGAACGCGATCAGCCGGGATCTGGAAAACGCCTACCCCGACTTTTCATGGAGTTCAGAGCACTTTGCTCTGGGCATACGGGCCCTGGACGGGCTACTGGGCATAGTCACGGCGCTGAAGTTGACGGCTTGATTGTGTGTGGTCTATAACCAGCCCATGTCATAGATGCTGTTCTGTAGCCTGCTGACAGCGGCATCTGGGCCCCAGGTTTCTGCAAATCCGAGTAGCAAGACAATAGACTGCCAACCCCCGAAACATCTCTTTCCCTTGGCCTTGCACCGTGGCTTGTCGTGTTGAAAGCCAGTTGTCCTTTGCCATAATGGCAGCCACTGTCGCCAATCCATGCCTGAGATATGCACAAAGAGGTCGAGGGGCTTTGGCGCTTTGGGGTGCAACAGTCGGCGGGCACATAAAGGGGCGATCCCTCGCATCTCTCAAATCGGCAGCATAAGCAGCAACACACACACGCACACACACAAACACACACACCCACATACATACTCACCCACCCAAATACACAACAATCAAAGAGTCCTGCGGCACAATCCACCACGGCTGAGACACAGAAACATACAACAGCAGCACCTCGGCCAAGTTTTAGGCGGACCACAACCATGGCGGATCACCAGTCCAACCTGAGGCGGCTCCACGAATTGGGCATCCTCGTTGAGCAGGAACAGGCGCGGCAGGAAGGCGTCACGATCCCGGCCCGTTACCTCCCTGAGTTCGTCAGCGCGGACCTCGCCACGGCCCTTGTGCGCCTGGCACTTGAGCTGCAGGTAAGGGGCATCCCCCTTGCAAGGCTCTGGGCCCTTCAAGACGGAATACTCGAGCCTCTCATGCACTCGCAACAGCAATTCTCAGGCATCGTCTCGAGGAAGCTTCGCATCCAGATAGTCAACCAGGCTATCTCGCAGGTGACTGCCAATGTGAGCCCCAGCGGTAATGTCGTCCGCATACCCAATGCTGAGTTCTGGGGTGTTGTCGGTGTGAACATCCTGGGCGCCGCCGTTTACGCTGCCACTCATGGCCTATGAAGTACCTTCTGCCGTTGGAAGCTGGACTCCGCGTCGCTTGACCGGCTACAGCCAGATGGCTGCTGCTTTTATCGTGTGGATGGATGTGGGCGCAGGGCAAATTGATGGCATGGTAGACGTGGCACTCACTCCATAACATTGGGGCCATTGCTGGTATGGTCAAGAATTTGTTCGTTCAAGGTCGTGGAGGCAGTTTACGTCGTGGTGGAGAAATTCTTAGATCAATAGCACGCGGGAAATTTGGCACATTCTGTCTGAAAGAATTGTACGTCTAACTATTGTCACAGTCGAGCTTCAAACTTGTGTGCCACCAGGTCTGCCGCCTCGGGCTCGTTTCCGCTCGCTCCTTTCCTTCTCTCTAATAATCTTTTCCTTCTCTCGAACAATCGACCACGCCTCCTGCAGCTCTGAAGCCTCTACTATCATCCTTCTCAGCCTCTTAAACACGGACTCTAAGATAGCCTGTGGCGCAGGCAGCCCAAAATGGGTCCTGACTCGCACGCCGTCTATCAGCTCTTCGGTCTCCCACTTAGAACGCTTCATCGAGGAGAGCAGCGTACGGAGTTGGAGCAGACCCTCGTCCACGGCGTCGACTACCGCGACACAGTCGTCAATGGCCGAGATCATGGACACGATGTGCGCCAGGGGCACGGGCTTGGGCATGAAGGGGCCGACCGAGCTGGATCGCTCGCCGTCGCGCCGCCCAAGGCTGATGACGGCTTGGTCGTAGTAAAGGTACAGCTTCTCAAGGTTATCGGCGATGTCCTCGCAGTCCTGCCGCAGCAGGAGCAGGGTTGCGCGGATCTTCTTGTTGACGGACTGCCAGGGCCCTCCTTCGTCCACGTGCTCGTACAATGCCTTGGCGGTCCTACTCCTCATCTCAACGGCGGCATGGTCCGTGGCGGCATGGTCCGTGGTCCCGGAGCCATCAATGTGGTTGGAAGTGTCCAGCTCCGGCCTTTCAGAGATGGCTTGGAGGGTGTAGAAGAGCCTAAGGAACTTGAATGAGACGTGGTGTAACCACAAAACGACTGTGTGTGGGCTGGCGAGGGAGTGAGCCACGTCAGATTGCTTTTCGCGGGCAGAGAACAACCTTCTCTGGAGCGCGTTGCACACATCGGCGGGGTCTGAATGGATTTCGGAGCCCTCCATAAGTGGCGAGAAGCATATCTCCATGGCCCTTTTCCTTGTCAGCACCAGGTTCCATTCCTCGAGGTTGTCCTCCGGGCCTCCCAGCCGCGCCCTCGACGTGCCAGTGTCCTCGTCAGCAAGCCCATATAGTCCTATTCCGAACTTCAGCAGCGGCGTACTAGTGCTCATTAGTGGCGCATAGAGGTCGATCAAGGAGTTGATCTGATCGTCGATGGCGAGCGTGACGTGTCTGGTGGCCACAAAGCGCGAGTCGGCGCGACCGAGGGAAAAGGCGTCCCAGCACCGCAAGGCGGTATCGGCAACGTGCGCGGGCAAGTGGGGTGTGATGGAAAGGATGATGATGCTCGCGAGGACGGTAGCAAGCGCGGCCCATACTGGCGCCTGGCTTCGGTTGCTGTTTTGCCACAAGTGTTTGGCACGTCTGGTACGCGGCTGGGCTTCCGGGGAGGCGTCTTCGGAGTGAGCAACCTCGGCCCAAGCTGGGCCAAGATCCTCACGATGTTTGGCACGTCTGGTACGCGGCTGGGCTTCCGAGGAGGCGTCTTCGGAGTGAGCAATCTCGGCCCAAGCTGGGCCAAGATCCTCACGATGAGGAGGCAGTGATGGCTCCGTCATGCTTGACGGGGTCGGCTTATTAGGGATGTCGGGAGAGGCGTCCGGAGGGCTCGAGGCGGAGGGCACAACCGGGAAGTCTTGTGTGGTATTGTTGCGAGGATTGTTAAAGTACAGAGAGGTATCACCAGCTGTGGGGACTCTAAGGTTAGACATTTCTGTTCACTTTTGCGTGTGTTGCAGGTAAGCGTAGGCGCCGATTCTGAGGTTAAGCATTGCATTTTCCGGGGAGAAAGGTTGTGGGGAGTGCGTATTAAAGAGCTCATAGGTACCATTGGGGGATCAAAGGAGGGCTCCAGCGAGCAGCGGGTGACCCATCCACCACGAGGACAGAGCACAGGAAGGCCGATCCCGCCATTCTCCCTCTCCATGTCCTTTGACGCTCAGTAAATGCCAAACGTGCCAGTGCAAATGAAACGGGACAGATCTAAGCGAGCCCGCTCGATATTGCCAAGACGGGAAGGCTGAAAGAGACTATTGCCAACTGAGCGGGCGGTGTCTTTTTTTGGATCTTGCGACGCCTCCGTGGGCCAATCATCACCACAATGCCTCTCCCGTCCCGTTTGACAGCTCACTCAGGCAGCTCAACCGCCTGCAAACCTCCTCACCGCCGAGCGTGGGATTCGCCCTGGCCTTGTTTTCCAGCGCAGGCGTGATTTCGTCAGAAGTGATGCCTCAACGATGCCCCGCCTGGGTTTGGCAACTCACCTGGAGTTGGACAGGTCAGGTCGCCGGCAAGTATAATCTATGACCTAAGCCGCTCTTATCGTACCGCGGGGGAGGGAAAATGCCTCGACAAAATATTCATCAGATTAAGCTGGACAATAGGGCACGCGTTGCCCGCCGGCTACACTGCACATCGTCGAATATTATGCCAAATCGATTTCGTCATTGTTTCTGAAATGACACAGGTATGCATAAGGTGTTGAGCTTTTCGAGACTTCCAAGGAAAAAGAGAGTCTAGTCCTTGACTCTGTCCTATACTCGACATCTCATCTCAGACCGCATTCCTCTTCCTCACTTTCACCAGCAAAGGCCCCTCCAAGTCACTGATGCCGACACTCATCAGAGGCGGCAGAACCCCTCGATACTCACCACGAGCTACTGACTCTCTCTCGTCCATGTCGGCTAAACAGAAATCGAACTCACTTAAAAGAGTGCCCGCCAATTTATAAATTTTGGTCTGAGCTACCGTCTTGCCGATGCATTGCCGCCCTCCCAGGCCAAAGTGCATGAGATACCTCGACCTCTTCGCATTTTCCGGATGCTCCCATCGGTCCGGATCAAATACGTCATGGTCAGTGCCCCAGATCTTGGGGTCGTGATGGAACGCATGGTTGCAAACCGCGACAGAAGTCTGAGTCCCACGTTAGTCCCGACCAGCAATCCAAAAACAGGTGAATGACATACACCTTGCTCGATGTGTGCCCCTGCAATGATGATGCCCTCGGGTGCCATGACCCGTCGAGCTAGTGGCATGGTGAAGACCGGCGTGTTGCGAAAATTCTCCTTGACACATTGGCGGAGGAAAGGCAGGGACGCTTCCACCTCAGTGACCGAGTATGCCACCTTGTCAGAGCTCAAAACTGGGAGCTTTTGTTCCACCTCTCTCACGCACCTGTCCATGGATTCTGGATTATGAAGCAGGTTCCAGAACAACAAAGTCGTCGTTGCGCTGGTTGTATGTGTCCCAGCAATGCTTTTGCCGGCCCCGTTGAATCAGCTGGGAGTTGCCTTTTGGTGAGATGCTAGAAATGAAAACTTACATGAAACCAAACGCCTCCGTCTCTAGATCTATTTGCAGTCTCTGGATCTTTCGCGAGGATGATATTGGTTAGAATATCTTTCCTCTGCTCATCGCTGCTCTGCAACCTCGCCTCTCGCAGCGCCGCTATTCTTCGCTGAACGCAACGAGCAGCCAATGAGGCACAGGCCGCTCTGCCCTCGAGCAGGGTCTGCAGGCCCTTGTGAGGTTTTTTCGGAAGCCATGTTCTCAGGGTGGAAATCATCTTGGGCCATGATCCAGTTACTGCCGCAAGCAGGCTGTGTTCAATGACTGGCGGAACCAGGGTCTCGTCGTCTGCGAGTTGGATTCCAAAAGACTGGCTGAAAGCCAACTCTCCCAGCACGTCGACGGTATAAAACTGGAAAAACTTTTTGAGATTAAACGATTCTCCACTATCAGCATATTCTGAGATTCTCTTTCTCAGTATCACGATGTTCTCATCCAGGTATTTCTCCATCTCCTTTACATAACTGCGGGCGAAGCTATGTGACATGTGGCGCCTGCGGATTGAATGTTTCTGGTGATTCATCTATCAGCTTGGTCTCAATGCTTGAATTGACCAAAATACCTGCCTCTTCGTCCCTCATTCCAAATACATTGGGATGAGCTGCTCCAAACGCATCGTAATACTCCGTCTTGGGCATCGTACGCCCGCCCTTTTGATAGACAGAGGGAATCGCGTCCTCAGCTGTGACGCTGAGCTTATCCGGGCCGTAGCGAACAAATTGGCCATATTTTGCGTGCAAATCCGTCAACTTGTACGGCTGCTTGAGTGTCAAGACCTGGTGAACTTGCCACAGATCGGTCACAGAAGCCAGGAATAGACCAGGGAAACGAGCCAGCGGGTGAAAGTACACTTGGTATATAACATAGCCTACGATCCCCATGACTAGGCAGATGCCGAGCGTTGTCAGGGCCCTGCCAAAGCCTGAGGTGGCTTGTTCGACGAGAGACACCATTGTGAGGGAATATGGTCAACACAATAATCGCACTTGAAATCTACGGCATTGCTTCCATCTTGTGGCTTCGCTCTGAATGCGGTTCTGTCTACTCATGACCACGTCTTCACGCGAATGGGGTTGCACCGTTCCGATTGGTTGGTGGTAGTATGCAGAACCTGGAGGCCAAGGTCGACCGACCGAGGTGAGCTTCATGCCGAACCCCTCAATCCCCGTTTTTGATTTTCGGCACTTTTGTAAACGCCGAGTCCTATCAGCCTGGCTCCAGGCACAGTGAAGCAGTCTCCCGGCCTTCCCAGATACCTTCGATCATCGGGAACGTGGCACCCGATTGGACCTCTTGACACAGCCATGCCGACGTCAGGAGGAGCGATGCCTGTAAAGAAATCCACGACCAGGGAATTTCGAATTCTCGACCGTGTTCCTTTCAATACCCACAATATCTCAGGCTAAGACCAAACAAGATGCTAGCAATGCCAGGGCGTCTGCGCAGAGTGGAATTTGTGTCCTAGTGCGCTATCAGCTCGATCTATATGAACCAACATTGAGGCCTTTGCCGGGTAATTAGGTTCAGTTGTATTATATCAAGTGAGATCACCAAAGGGAAGATTCGAATTGATTTGGCTAGCTGAACATCAATCGTATGTTAAAGGCCTGTGTTAAAATCAGGTGCTTTGCGTGAAAGAAAATGCTCGAAACATGCAATGAATGCCCTTCGCATACACCGACGTAACACCGTCTTGTGTTGCTACGTACATCATTCGACCGCCAAACCCTCTGGAGCATTTGTTGGTCTATTAAGGTACCCCATACCCGAGCCAGTCTCCTCCAGTGACGTAGTTGAAATGTTTACCGCATTTGCCTACGTTTCGAAAAATGGGTGCATTGCTTTTAGTTAGTCAAGTGGACCGGAGAGTGTGAATTAGTTCTAATCAAGAACTTTTGGAAAGGGTGCCACTCACAAGTTATGTGGTCGCTGTTCGAAAAACTTATTAGCGAAAGTCAAGGTAGAGAGAGGGCCGAAGAGGGCCCAAAGGGGCAGGGAAAATAACATGAAAGGCAGGGGGGAAAGGAGAAGAAGAGAAAGGGACGTGAACTAGGTCATTGGAGCACTTACCATCCATCAATCCTCTGCACAGGTATTTTACAGGTCGGACACCGTGTCGCGTTGGCGCTGACTGTCTCTGACCCCAGGCGGTCGTCAGCTTCAAGTTGAGCTACCCGTCTATCTTCCTCTTCCTTCAGACGTCGGGCTTCCTCCCTGGCAGCTCGCTCTGCCGCCTCTCGAGCCTCCCGGGCGATCCGGGCCTGTTCGATGCGGCGGGCCTCAGCCGCTTCCTGCTCACGCAGACATCGCAGCTGATGGTCTTCCTCGGCGAGCTGAATGCGGCGCTTGGTCTCTTCAATGTGTCGGCTCAGAGCCTCTCTGGAGTCATTGTCCCGCTGGGCCTGACTGCGAAAGGTAGGGTCACGTAGGTACGCGTCGTACTCGTCACATGTGTGCTCTCGGTGCCACTCAACGCCATGAACATAACAGAATTGGCGATCACAGTTCCGACACAGCACGATTGGCTGTTGTTGCCCACTGCTGTGTGTCTGTGAGGTACCGCAGCCGAATGGACACCATACGATATTGCGGACGTGTAGGGCGATGTTCTCGATGAACAGCCGGATGTATCTGAATCTTGTCATCAGAAGAAGTAATCAATGCCACAAACGTTAACGCCATGTGAGGTTTTCAATATTATCTAGTTACATACCTTGAGTAATTCTGTTCGGACAAATACATCCGAATCTCGTCCATCCCCAGTGAATGAGGGCATTCAGGACAGCTGAGCCGGGTGGAAGGATTCGTCTCAAATTGCGCGTTGACACTCGCCGAGACACAGTCAACACAAGTTGTGGGCGGGTGCAGACAGCTGAGGGTGAGCCATTTCGGGGGAAATTCGCTGAATGATTTGGTCTCGGTGCAGACTGCGCACTCAAATTGAGGATTATCCATGCTGCAGCTCAACGTCGTCGCCGTAAAGAATTCCCTGACTACCCAAGTAGATCGTAGAGTCAATTGAGTTTCTAGTTCAAGGCAGTTTTGGACGGATCCAGACTCGAAGTGGAATCGATCTCGAGGCGGAAGGTGAAGCTTATATATGGCGCAGTCCTGTGGCTAAAACAACTTGAAGCCTTCCGGAATATTTGGAGTCAACTTTCAAAAGAAGACAATGCATCTCTTTGTCTAACTGTTTTGGCTCACCAGGCCGTTGCAAGCGGTGATCCAGCCAGCTTAGTGTACACACCATACTGTTGCCTCGGTTTTGGAGGATGCACAAGTGGCGCCTGATTAACTTTTCTTTGATACTCCGAAGCATTACACCGACAGTGTTGACTGTCGATCTTGAATCTCTCATCTTGCATCAAAAGGTGTACATCATCCTACTTACACGCAAATGTAGTGTCCTCATAGCCACATGTGCAATGTCTAACTATCTCGTGGAAGTGGCAGCGAAATCCCGGGCCTCAAAAAGCAGCTCGCTCTAACCCTCAAGACTCTATGCCCTCACAAGCCCATTCTCAAGCCCTTGTTTTGCTCCGTTCTGACATAATCTTTCTGAGAAGATTGCTGCCTTTGTCTGTTCTCACTTTCCGCACGGTGTGGATTCCTCGTTGTAAAGGAACCAAAAGTATCCCAGCTGTTCGGAGCTGAGCTTCGGTGCCTCTTCCTCGTTCCACGCAACCCAAACTTCCTGCTTCACTAGAGTGGTAGGTGGTCCATAGTCTTTGTCGTGAGTCTCCTTCAAAATCAGCGCAGGAACGGCTGGACAGATGATTCTCAGTCGACTTTTGATTGCATCTTCTGACAATTTCTTCAACTTCTGAATCTTGTTCAGCTTGAATCTTGGGGGTTCTCTCGCAAGATTCTTGCAATCAAGTTTCTCGAGATCGCGGAAGAATCGAGCCCGAAAAGCACAAGGCTGCGACCAGTAAGACTGGACATCCAACGAAAATTTGTCAATGGCGCAGATCATCTTGTCTCCAAGCTCGATAGCAGGCAGAACGACCTTCTCTCGGATTGCACTCCTGGCATCCTCCAGTGCAGCCTGGTTGTTGGAACCCAGAATTGCCTCTAGGCTTATCGCGCGGATGATGGAGTCGGCCAGGCCATGTGAAAAGTCGTGGCGAATTCTTTGTGTCTTCTCCTGGGCTAGAATTGCTGTCATTGCCTCTGACATCCAGCGGCGAGCGTTGTATAGGCCTATATTCATGCAGTCAGCAAGCCTCGAATGACAACAATCATGTACCTAGGTAGCTGCAGACCAGATCCTGCACTCACTCCTGGATGACTTCGAGTTCAGAATCATTGATGGGACCAATGCACTGATGACATCAACCTCTTCCTGCAAGTCCTGGCTGCCGTACAACAGCTTGGCGCAGAAAATGCGATCAACAAGCAGGTCAAATATTATCACCCGAAATATGTCGACGTCTGCCCCAGGGAATTCGCTTGCTGCACGGAAGTCTTGATTTCGCACTCTGGATATGCCCAGTTCCGTGTCCCGGATGCCGGCGCTTTGAGTACGCTCAAATGCTTGGAAGCATTGCTCAACACTGCTGATTGCGGGTCGCAAATAATTCCTGACCCAGATCTGTGTCTCGCTTACGAGAGACTTGAAATCCTATGTCCGCCCAGACGTCGTAAGTATCAAATTTATCACTAATTCATTCAGATATTATGTTGTGTTGTGTACGGACCTCCACAAGTACCTCACGAGGCAGCAAAGCACCAAGGTTGCCACCAATGTTGATGATGTGCGCTTCTGCTGCTTTGAGTCTTGTGTTCAAGCCTTCGAAATCAGCATGATGAGTTGGAAGCTGCGCGGGTTGACCTTTCTGCTGTTTCTGGAATTGCAAGGGCTCATCAGGCGAGTTGTTCGACTGTGGCGCATCTCCACCGAGCTTCGGAGGTCTCAAATGAAATATTCCTTTCTTCCGGCGAATCTTCGTGGCTTCACTCATTGGCTCTTGTTGCTCTTTTTGGGACTGGAAGGGCGAATCAGGCACGCCGCCATTATCGGTGCGCTGCTCTACATTTGAGCGGAGGCGCTGCCTCAGGTCCGCATCCTCTTTTGTCACGGGTTGAAGCGCGCGCTCGAGACGATGCAAGGTGCTGCGCATGCGAAGGTCTTGCGCTTGAGTCCTCCGTCTTTGGAGCCCACTTTGCTTCAAAATCAGCTGATCCTGCAACTTTTCGAAGCGACTGTGCATTCCGTTCAATGACTCCTCCCAGACGATGCAAAATTGATGAAGATCTTCGATATTTCTGTCCCGAGCTGAGACGGCCCTTTGCAAGTTGTCGTAGTCCACGACACTTTGTTGCAGCAAGCTTTTCATCGGCTCTAGAGTCTCGCGCAAATCCTGCACTTCGTAATGAATTGTCTCCAAGCTGACACCATCGGCGTCTGCATCGTGTCTTCGACGCACCGGTCGCGTCATCCGCTCTGTCAGATCAAAGCCTCCCATGTTGATTGTGCCTGTGTCGTCTCTTATGGAGCGAAACCGACGCATTGATAGAAGTTTCTGGGGAATTGAGTGCAAAAATGACATGCGTCCAAGGCCTTTCATTTGGCTTCGTGCAGCTGGGATACGTTCGTTCAGGAGAGCAGCCCTCCGAGATTCTCTGAGAAACTTCAACAGCTGGTCCCAAGGGTTTGGGAATGTTTGGTGGTCCCCTTGGACATTTCTGATCCGAGAATCACAGGGATCGGTCACTGAATCCAAGAATTCGCGCATGAGGCTGGCTTGAATGTATTGATGAAACTGGACACTCTGAGTAAATGAGCCAAACTCCGGTCAAGCACTTCTAAGGCGTGCTGCATTTCACATTCCGTCCGCCTTCAATGCCGTCTGCGAGCCGGCTCGTTTTTGAGTTCCCTGTGAACACATCTCGAGATTCTTTCAAGACCTGAAAAGGGTCTGACCTTTGACTACTTCCAGGTTTTGAACAGTTTCTGACCAAGACAATCTGGATCTAGCCCTGTAGCGCCCGTCGGCGAAAGCCAGCACCCAAACATAGTCATGTGTCTATTGACCCAGACAACGCTGAACAGTTCGCAGAGACAACTTCAAGAGACGGGCAGTGAAAAACTGAGAGTTCTCGAAATAGTTGCCTTATGATGTTATTCAGCTTTCTGAAAGAAACCGAGGATGTTGAAAAGTCGTGAATAAGATCGTGTTTCACTAACCCCGCCAATGCACAAGGGAACCCATCTGAGAACAAGACATGAGAAGATCTCGGAAACAATGGATTCTTTCGTGTAAAGTAAGAGAATAGTTCCTAAAAGCTGAAGCAAAGAGGCGATTCAGGCGCTAGGACCCACCTTCAAGCCATCAGGATACGAAGTTCTCAGACCCTTTGAGATTTCAAACCGCCAACTCCTTCATACTATACTACTGGGTTTCTACTAGCGAGTCAAGACTTTCAGTCTAGTGCAGTCAAAGAAATTGATCATAGCGAAATTTTTCCTAGAGTAATTCCTCCGTCGATTCCGTGACTGAAGAGGCTATGTCAAGAGACTGGGCTTTTAAATGTCCAGCACCCAGCCTGGCTTGTCATTATCCACGAAACCAAACGAGTCAGCCTCAACTGTACACTTCCACGCGAAATTCACGAAGACAAAACGTCCAGGATACGACATGGCAAACTCAGGTCCAAAAAGGATCGTAGTTGGTATCGATTTCGGTACGACGTTCTCAGGTGTTGCCTGGAGTATAAAGTCGAGCGATCACCCTGGCGACGTTCAAGTCACCAAACGATGGCCAAATGTCACCGGTCAGCTCAGAATTTCTGACAAGGTTCCCACCACACTTAGGCGTTTTGGCAACGATGAGCTTCAATGGGGCTTCCTGATAGAGCCTGATGCCTCAAGCGCCGAAATCCTGCAATGGTTTAAGCTGTGAGTCTTTCACTCGTATCTCACGCCTCATGTTACCATTGACTTCAGCTTGGGAGCGTAATACTAAGACTTCGACGAAAATAGCAAATTGGACGACCGAGCTCAGGTGGTCGACTTCATACCCGAGAACATAAGCGCATACAGCGAGCGCAAGACGAACGAAGTGATTACTGACTACCTCTCGCTTCTCGGGGCCCATCTGAGACTCAATTTGACCGAGAGTATCGGAGCTGATCAGATCAAAGACTACGAATGGAAGTATGTGCTCACAGTACCAGCAATTTGGAGCGAGCGTGCCACAGAACGAACCAAGCGCGCATTTCAGGACGCCATGGAACTTCGCGGAACCAGGGACATCACTGTGATCTCAGAGCCTGAGGCTGCCGCTTTATCTGTGCTCCAGCGAGCGGAGGCCCGGATTGTCAACGAAGGTGAATGCTTCATGATTCTCGACGCTGGTGGTGGTACCGTCGACCTCATCAGCTACATTATTCAGCAGCTATATCCGCTCGTGATTGATGAGGTTGTCCCAGGATCCGGGGATGTGTGTGGTGGAGCCACCGTGACCAATCGCTTCCAGACCTGGCTGTTGTCCAAGATCGGAGATGAGGAAAGTTTCGATGATGAGGTGCTCAGAGCTGCTGTTGAATCGTTCGACGCACGTGTGAGTGGTTTCCTTGAAATGGCAGGATTATTACGGCCTTTCTGAAGACTGACAGATATCATAGATCAAAACCTTAGTCAGCTCTGCTTCTTTCGCAAACAATCAGAGCTTCTTTGCGAATGTGCCAGACCTTGCGGACAACCCTCAGCTTGGTATCGAAAATGAGCTTATTGAGATCTCAGCTGGTGACATGGTTTCATTTTTCCAGCCAAGCGTCGAGAAAATCAAGCTCCTGGTTGCCCAACAGATCGCTGCCTCCAACGTCCCTATTACAAGCATCATCATGGTTGGTGGATATGGACAAAGTCGGTACCTTAGGGAAGAGCTGGAAAGGGATGATTTGATCACAGAGCGGCAAATTCGGATCCATCAATCTTCTCAAGCTTGGACTGACGTGGTTGAAGGTGCAGTTTTGAAAGGTCTCCATGAGATGGCCCCAGAAGCCAGCACACGCATCAGAGTTGGCAACTACAGGGCTCGGAAGCACTACGGGACAGAGCTCACCATCGCTTATCAGGATCGAATTCATGCCGAAGTTTTTGATAAACGCCGTTGGGATGGTCTGAACGGCTGTTACGAGGTGGAGGTGATGGATTGGTTCATCAACCAGGTCAGTCACGACCGACCGAGCTCAACTTGCGATGTGCTCTGTTGCTTACCTAGAATAATTACTAGGGAGATCCCGTCACTGAGGACCGCCCGTTCTTCAAGAACTTCCTGGTCACAAGCAGAGTCAACCAAGGCAAGCCTCGGCGGATTTACCTCATCATCTACAGTGATGAGACGTCCCAGGTAGCCCCCCTGAGCAAAACTGATACAGTGCGCGAGCTCTGTGCTGTTGAAGCCGACCTCAGCCAAATTCCTGAGAATCAGATTACACAAGTCAGAGGCTTTGATGGTCTCATGTACTACTCCACTAGCGGTCAAATCGAGATTGTCTGTAAGTCTTTGCATCTGCCTGTTCGTGTTCTTCCTTCTCCTCCTAACTCAGACATTAGACAAGTCCCAGACTATCAGATTCACCTTGATCTACAATGGTACGTATGCCATAATTCTTGACTTGATTCATTCATTGAAAATATTTCTAGGCCAGCGATACAGCACCGTCACTGCTGATTTCTTCTGATCGAGTTTCTGCCAAATGCCTGGACAAAACGTTTTGCTCTCTTGTCCTGTTCTCCGTCGGGCGACCTCGCTGGGCCCATTCTCTATCTCTAGACACAGATAGAAACTTTGAATTCTCAGACTCGTGGAAAGTAGTCCATTCCATCTTTGCAAAGGCGCGTCATAGCTGCGCATCGACCAGTGGCTTGTAGATGTGGTGAAATTAGGGAACGGAACAAAATTAAATAATAAGAAAGCCAATGGACTTCCAGAGAGTAGCGAAAGCGGGCAAACATGGGAAATAGAGTAGGGCCGCGGGCCTCTGTGGGCTCGCTCTGCCAGATACACTAAATAGAGGCGCGCCGGCGCCGGGAAAAGGAAGTTTTCAAGCAAACGAGAGTCCCTCTGGTGGCAATCAAGTCAATTGTCCTCTGATCAGAACTCTAAAAAAAGAAATAGTTAGAAATCTTAAAAGTGTAGGGTTAAAATTCTATTCATTAAGTAAAAAAAGTACTTGGTCTATAAAAAGTTTGTAAATAATAGAGTTAAATTTTAGCTTAACCAAGGTACTAGGTGGGCGGAAGCAAAGAGCTAGGTGGGCCGATCGAAATGCTGGGTGGGCCGACTCTGGCTGCCCTTTGTGTACACCTACTGTGAGGTTGATAATTCCAATTAGCAGTCTACGAAACAAGTGCTTTGACTTTTCACAACACAAACAGTGCAGAATAGCGCATTGTCTTGTCAATGACAATTCCACACACGCAGGCCTCCCGTGCCACAATTTTGTTGGGTGTCTAATAATTATTCTTTTTAATACAAGCCCACAATGACAACGGTTTTCTCGGAAGAATTACATTCAGAGTGTTCCCCCTCTGACATCCTGAATCGATGGTGACGGTTCAAGGCTGCATGGAAATGGAGCTGCATGGAGCTCAAGTGCTTCATAGAGCCCCAAAGTTGATACGATACCACGATGTCGTATTTATTCGTTCGATTCATATTTCTTTGAAAATAAATAATGACCAGAAATTCATTCTCTAGCTCCAACCGCGGCAACAAAATCCAATGTTTTGATTTGTCTCTTTGTTAGTGTTCAACTGATCGAAGGCCGGAAACGGAAGCGGATGTGCCTTGAGCGCTTGCAGAATTTAAATTGGTGTTCCTAGGCTGCTCAAGTTGTTCCTAGGCTGCTTAAATCGTTCAAGCGACAATTTGACCTCTACTACCTCGGCCTCGGACCTTCGTCAACCCAACATCACTCATCATGTCTACTACGGCCCCCAGAGGGCGGCAGGAGTTAGAGGCGGAAAACGAGGACCTTCGAAACCGAGTACAGAGATTAGAAGCTACGAGAGAGTATCAATATATTCAGATGATTAGCAGGTTACGAACCAATACGACTTTCAGTGTCTGGGTTATGGAACAAGTAAGCCAATCAACATCCACTGCCATAAAACAGCATTTTAAGAGAAATCTAGGAATTCACAAATGTCAAAATTAATACGGATATGTTTGTGGCCAGGCTGCAGCAATGTTTAACAGATGATGATTCTCACAGAGCGCGCGTTGTGCGCGCTATGAGCAATCCCGGCTCCGCAAGGGCTTTGCGAGAAACTTTAACTCACAACGCCGACCTACGAGAGCTGGCTATGTCGCCTCTGGCCTATGAGCGTCTGATTTTCGAAGGATATATCTGGCGATTCCTGATACAAAAAGTCTTCTCGGACAGGGGCACGAGGGACATATATTTTGCGCCAGGCGAGAGTCCCGCATACTACATCAGGAACGTTGATGAGATCGATTATCTCATGCAATCTGGGAATCAGAACCAGGCAGGTAAGTACCGACACTCCACAAATCCTGAATGGAGAGGGGGGCTCGTTGACAGCGATGGCAGATGAATATGGGAGGCGTACGTGGAAGAAGCAAGCCCTGGATGCCATATTGCCAACAGCTGGCTACCTGGCCCTTCTCAACCAAAGAGATGGTACCGGCTTGTTTCCAACCAGTGTGCACCCCTGGCTTGCGCAAACGAGGGCCGCCAAGATCGATGAGCTTGCGACACAACTACTAGGGATCTTTCGTGTATTTGCCAGGCCTCTCAATAACGGCCTTGACTTGACTCGAGCGATTGTCTCCCACGCCGTCCGGCTCAACGAATTCATGTTGCACGAGGTCGAGGAAGCATATAGCGTCGAGTTGGACATTCAGACCGGCTCTGACGACGATTTCTACGACAATGTGACTAGAATGAACACGACGGTTGTCAACACTGACACACGCAGGCGAATGGGTACTGTAAACAAACTGATGAGGGGCAGGACTCAAGATGAGACTCGGAAGTACTTGTATAAAGTCTGCGCGATAGAACCGGCGCTTCGATTGCGAGCGTTTGATTACAATAACTTGAGGTACTATCCGCGATCTACCCAGGTCAAGCCGAAGGTGGCAGTAGGCTGGGCGTTGAACAGGAATAACCTGGGTCCCCCGATCAAAGAGAACATGTTCTATATCATGGCTCGGAGCCTTGGGTTTTCCTGAGAGCAGATTTGACGGACACGGTGGTATCACTACCTCCACCAAAGTAATTAGCATCGGGTTCTTGTTGTAAAACTTCATCTCCCTCAAGTGCTAGGGGCGATCATTTCCTGAATTAACATCATGTCTATCAAGATGGTTGCTTGCAACCAAATGAAATATGTGGAATTTAGGAGTAGGTCTGCCTTGGGAAGAAAGAAAGGTATAACAAGAATAATTGTAGTGACGTATGTACAGCGGTTGAGCGCCGTGGTGTTTTGGCTGCTGCCTTCTATGGATAGCTGCGACGCTGGGTGTAGATTCCAAGGTTGCCCCGGGGAACTAGGTCCCCCTTTACCCTCTGTTGAACCGTCTCTCATCGCTATTTCAATCAGTCCAGCCAATATATTATTCTGGAACTATCGCTGCACTCGAGATTCATTTGCGCGTTCCTTACCTTTACTATGTACATTCTCCAAGAACGGAAGAGGGTCTAGGTGCAGGGGCGATAGCTGCAGAGGCTAATTGATGGGACTCTGATGCTGGAAGGGACTCTAAGAGTGTTTCCGATTTATCATAATCCTCCGTAGGAGGTAGCAGGCTGCGCTTAGGACAGGCCCCATTTTTTCCCTCGTTCATTGGAAGTGGCTCTCTTCTGATTCCTGAAGCGACCCACCCATAATTCGCCCTTGGAAATGATGCGATGAACCACACGCCGTGCCTTGACCAAAGATTCGCGAATATCTCAGGTTCTTCAGCAGTATCTGAGTTTCGCGGATCTTGATTCTCACTTGCATCATGGTTTTATTAATGCAGTGATGAGTATACAAGGCTCCATTACAAGTAACCCGGCATTTCAGACGTTGAAACACAGGGCAATCACGTGTTTTCTTGCATCAGACCATGATTTCACCAGACGGACAGGTCACATTTCGTTCATGGACCTTCTTTCACCACCTCAGCGGGTATCACTCAGCCTTCTCAAGGAATGTTGGTTCTCGGAAATCCAAGATTCGACGTTTGTCATGAAGAACATCGGTTCGTTGGCAAATGACTGCCTGCGACCAGATAATAATAACATGCTTGCTCCGGATGTTCGCAAACTACGAAAAGAACTAATACAAACTTTAGAAGAGCATTACCACGGATACTTGTTGACACTGTTCAATCAGGAGTTCCAGACGCTAGAGACTGGTAACACGGTTTCGTCGCCCGAGATCCTCGCAACATCTCGACGCCTTGCAGTGAACTCAGCATGCTGCCAGCGCATGGGGAACGAAGTTATGTGGCAAGATCGCAATCCACAGGCGTCAGCTACATCAAGAGACATACATACCCGTTCAACAGTCCAAATGAATTGCTGCCAATGGAGACGGGACGTCATCCAAGCTTGCTCTGGTATGCTGCGGACGCTTAGGCTTGCAAGAGACCACATGGCAGAGCAAAGGCCATCACGTCCGCAGTTGGCGCAGTTGGCTGGTACGATCTTCAGCGCAGCGAGGACCACCCGGATTCCAGACTGATAATGGGTCAGTATCCTGTTGCCTTCATCAGGGAGCTTCGGACCAAGGTCGGGAATGGCGAGTTTTTCAGATCGAGGACATTGAACAAAGGTGTTTTGAGGCTTATCCAGCAGTTCGAGCAGTCTAAAAGCACGGATATGCTCGATTACGTCCCCGTGGGCAGCCTGCTCCCTTCAGCAACTCGTCAGTACTCGATATCTGGCTCGCTCCACCCGGCTGGCCAAGGGATTCGCGTTCGATTGAAGGCAAGTCTGCTTGCTCTACTCGAGTGGGCCATCAACGAAGAACGGGTCCGTATCTGTGCCAAAGGCCGCAATTGTGGCGGACAAACGGCACACCCGATCCTTGCCAGATTGCCACATCCGTAGGTTTCTGATCAAGGCAGACGCAGAAACGGCAGTCAGAGGGAAATTGGATTCTATGGACACCGACTTGGACAAGTGGCTCAAACAGCAGTCGAAGGTCGATGGGGCTTGTTTCTTGGTGAACATAAGTCGCCAACGACCTGCTTGCGAACAATATGAAAGATTGGGGCGGAGCTTGTGCCATGGTATAGTATTGGGGGAGTTGAAGCCCGGCCTGCTCGTCAACATTGAAGATTGGCATGTATGCATTGAATGGTCATGAGTTCTACATCTGGCCGCCCGCGACGCGCAGGAATTGTGCAATTTTGTGACCAATACGAGGTGATCCACCTGGTACCTCTACTGGTCTCGAATGACCTTGTCGCGTAGCCTGGCGCAGGCGATGGGGCTATGACTGCGTTCGCGGTGACGCGACGCGTCCACGGGTTGTTTGGGGTAGGTGGTAACGGTCTTGATTTACCCATCAATGAAGCACTACTATCCCAGGCTGTATATTCTACTACGTTGTTATATCATAGTTGTTCATGTTGACTTTCTTAATACCGTCTCAATAGTAACCAGGAGGGTGTAGTTTGCTGATGCGCATCAGTCTCCTCGAATTTGCGGAAACCATCGATCAATTTGAAGGCAAATAAGACAGGCCTGAATCATCGAAATCGTTGCCCAATGTTGATCAGATTCATGCTGTCGCCGTCATCTGAGGTTGATTTACAAGATCGTCTAATACATCGTGAAATCGAGCTGCAGAGCGCACGACAGGTAATAAGTTTAAACTACAGTGCGGTTGATTATTCGCTATTCAATGCTAGTAAATTCTTGCGTATGTGAGCCCAAAATGATTTCATTTTGTCAGACGTGTTATAGTTCATTATTAGGCAACGATGTATCATAGAGGCTTTGTTTCCGTGCATTAGGAACAACGTTTACATTTGAACAAAGCCGCCGGATAACTTGAAGGGATAGGATGTCAGACACATGAGAACAATAGCCTTGTTCAGCCACAAGCTACTATATCTACATAAATATGGTTCCCTGTTGACATCGGCCACATCTCATGCACATCTCAAGCTACTATTTGCTTACATTGCTCTTACAGGATCACCTCGCAGTCCTAATTCTACCAGAGCAACAGCATACTTTGACCAGTTGATCCCATGGCGAAGCAAGTTGAAAACTTTGAGAAGTGGGGTTACCGCGTCCATCATGATTCTAAAGGATTTGCAACCCACAGGTACATCAGTTTCGCCAGATGGACAGACATCTATCAATGCGAAACTGGCAAGAACCCCGATGTCCCAATCAACACCTTCGGCGTCAGAGACGAGTATAAGGACATACTGTTAATCCCGCGAGCCTACAACAACTCTCCGGACCACGATCCTCGGCCGAAGGAGAAGAAGCTTTCTCTGAGGGACCAGGTCGTCTCGTACTGGTGTGAAGTGGAGCATCGCAGTCCAAGTGAGCTGCGTCGCGTCGTCTACGCAAACGTGATTGAAGACGCCCTTGTGGGCGTCATCAAGGATGTTTACGACATGTTGGGTGCTCCGGAGAACAAAGACCTCACGATCACCCCGAGTGACCCTCCTTTTGACGTGCTGCTAAATCGGACGCCCTTTGGTGCAGGTATGCAGAAGATGCTTAATGAATACGCTGACCTATTTGCAAATAAGAGGATCGAAAGTTTCCAGTTCCACCTCGCCGATGGCATGAAGGTTTTTGACTTCATCATCAACCTCAGTTAACGAATCGACTGAGTCTGCACATCATTCATAGGATTGGTGGTGCGTTAGGTGAGTACCGTAAGTACCTACCTAGTAATCCAGTAGTCCAATAACATGACAAAGACACCTGACCGCCTTCCACAAGCGCACACGTGAATTCTGCCACTGCCGCCCCCCAGATCCCGGCGTCGAATAATTTTGGAGCAGGGCGACTCAAACTCGCCCCTCCATCGCACGTCAACCCTTTACACAACAACCACCTACAGCCAACTCCTCCCAAAGTTCGCAACACAGCCAGACAACAAATGGCAGACGACGAGGAGATATCCGTCTACGACGAGGTCGAGATCGAGGACATGACCTACGACGAGACCCTCCAGACGTACCACTACCCGTGCCCCTGCGGCGACCGCTTCGAGATCGCCCTGGCCGACCTGCAGGACGAGTCCACCGACATCGCCGTGTGCCCCAGCTGCAGCCTGATGATACGGGTCATATATGAGGTGGTGAGTTTGTTACTCCTCTCGTGCTTCGTTGCATGTGAATCCCACGGGTGCGACGGCAGGAAGGAACATGCGCCGTGTGGGCGCGGGTGCCAGCCTTTTGTTTGTTGCGTGCTGCGGTTAGTGCGCTGTTGGCTGACCATCGTGACCGCTTTCTTGCACAACAGGATAATCTCCCCAAGCCCGACGAACCAGAGCCCGAGCCTGCCGACGATGAAAAGCCGGCTCAAGTCCCCGTCGCTGCCTGAAGAACAGCGATGGAAGTACCGATTTTCCCTGGAGAGGGATGGATGCATCATGCCCAAATGGCGGGAAGGACAGAGGCACCAGGAGACTGGTAGCAATGACTAGAGCACCCCGTGTCATTCGAGAACACGGGCGCAACACATGTCATACACGAACCGGCGCAAACACAGTATGCGAGGCTGGGCCGGCACGGTGCCTAACCTGTGGAAGTGACGCCGCATACGATGGTGACGCCAGCCTCCGGTCCAACGTGGCAGCCGCTGCCGGATCGCAAGCGGCGCCGCGGTTCGACGGGCGTCTGCGGCCATGAGGTGGACGAGGAAACGGCTAGCATCACGGCAGATGAGCAGGATATTGTTTGCGAGTTGGTGAGGGGGGTTCTTCCTGTACCAGGGGACACCGTTCCTGGCGACGCCTGCACTCCAGGTCATGCACTCCAGAGCTCGGCATCACGGCGCCGAGAGCGGCTGGAATGCAGACAGGAACGAGTGGCACCCGCAACCATCCCCCCCGGATTCGGAACAGTGTCTCACGCGCGAAGGGCTGTCTCGGGAGGGAGAGGTTGTTAGATGCAATGCTATTCTTTGTCAGATCCTGTCTAGATTAAGCATTATTCTTCTTGGGGGTCTCGCCCCTGATCAGAAGTTTCCATCCGTCTGCTCCAGATTTGCAGCCCAAGTAACCTGACCCTTCCTGTTTTCCCGACTCCAGAGAAAAAACCCATGAAGATGATCCGAAATCGCGGGCCTCAGATGAGCCATGTTGGGGTATGTCTGAATGATAGTTTGAAGAAAAAGAAAAAAATAAATCATGCCTAATAAAAACTCCCCGTGATGCATGCAAGCGCAAAAAGGTATCTTCGTCGTGAATCCAATCACCCAATAATCGTAATAAAAAAAAACATGATTCCACAGGAAATTTCCAAAATAGAGAAAAAGATTTCAGAAGCTCGTCGAAACCGGGGGGGGGCAAAGACCGAAACGCCTCGAGGCTTCGTTCAGCCGGGCGCGTCGCCACCCGTGAGCTGGCACAGGGCGTGCGCACCCCAACTCCCTTGCTCCCTCAGAGCAGGCACAGCGACAAGGCGAAGAAGATGACGAGCCCCAGCATGCTGCTGTCGCTGGACAGGCCCTCGCCGGCGGTGGTGGCGCCACTGGTGCTGCTGCTGCTGGACACGGCTGAGGGCGAGGAGGAGGTAGCGGTAGCGGCTGATGAAGATGACTCTGCTGTTGACGAGACCACCAGGGTGGTGGAGGAGGAGGAGGAGGTGGTGGTGGTGGTGCCGTTAACCGGGGGGCTGCTCATGGTCACGGTGAAGCTTGCAGAGCTCGTCACCGTTGCCGACGTGCTGGGGAGGGTCCAGGTCGTGGTCGGCGACGTCGTGGTGGTGGCGGTGCAGTCGGAGGACTGCGCGACTGCGTCTGGGACCGAGCTGGGGCCATCGTCGCCTTTTGCTGATGCGAGGGTGGCGGCGGCGCCCAGGGCGACGAAGAGATGTGAAGGGCGCATCTGGAGAGGTGGATGGATAGATAGATAGATGGGAAGAGATAAGGATGGATGGGAGGGTTGGTCGTCCGGGTATCGCTGTTGTGGTGTGAAGCGCCGGCGCAAGTCTGACAACTTGATGCTTGCTCTTGCGACGGTGATGTTATGTTATGCGACGGCAATGCGCGCGGGACTAGAAGTGGAAGACAGCGTGTGGAGAAGTCGGGTTTCCCTGGTCTAGATATCTATATCGGACCAATTCAGAAGAAGTCGTCTGAAGATAGATGGACCGAAAGGCTGGCTGGCTGGCTGACTTGTCTGAGAGACTGACTCCTCCCTCCAAGGGGACCAAAGACGAGGGCAGGGCAGATCGGAGGCTTTTCAATCCTCCTCTGCCCTGGGCCTGCGATGTGGAGAGAGGGAGAGGAAACAAACACGACTGGGATGCAGCACCTTGGACGTCGGTGACACTGGGCTCCTCAGGACAAAAAAAGGGCCAGTAACTCCAGACGACACACAGAGCCGAATGAAGGGCCGGGGCGGGTGCTCAAGTGGAGCCACAGGCGAAGGGGAAGGAGGCAGAGAAAAGTGAGGGAAGAATGCAGCGCAGCACCAGCCAAAGCCCCAAAGTGCAGTGCAGTGCACTGCAAGCAAGCAGCCGGGGCCCGGTCCCTCCCCCCGTGCGAAATCGAATTAGAGCGGCCCGTCGCTCGCAGGGCGAAAAGAAGGCCCAGATTCAAGTCAGATTGAGCTCGACCCCCCCTTGTGGAGCCCCGAATCGGGATAAGGGTGGTTTGAAATAATAATGCCGAGCCCCTGGATTGCCCTCTCACGAACAACAAGTCAGGGCAGACGGGAGGGAACAGCCAGGCCGGTTAGTTTGCTTCTCGGTAAAGAGGGGAGAAGCTTTTGTTTTTTTGGAGGTGAGTGAGGGTGAGGCAGGAAACCCTTGTGTGTGTGTACGTAGTAGAACGTAGCATGTAGGACAAAACATGATATCTGCGACATGACATGCTGCCTGCTGGTTGGGCTGTGTAAGAGAGGCCAAGCACAGGCAAGCCAGGCAAGGCAGGATGAAATAAGCTAGCTCTACAGATTGATTGTTAGACTACGTACGCCGCAGCATGCAGCCAGGAAGCAGTGCAGTAGCTGCAAACGTACGGTAGCACTACTGGTGCTGGCGAGGAAGCGAGCAATAAGCGGAAGCAAACAAGGGTGGCAGCAGCAGTTCGTTGCAACCTTGAACACCTTGAGTAGCTAACCCCCTGGTCCCAGCGAGCCAGCCTATCATCCCGGGCACGACGTTGACACTTGTCTCCTGTTCCTGTACAAGCGCTAGCACACTTGCAAGGGCGGAAGGGAAGGGAAAGTGACAGGACCAGGCATGGGCTGGAATGGGACGTGGGCTGGAACGGGACATTGAGAGAGAGAGCACGGTGCAGGGTGAGGGCAGGGCGCGGTCGTGGGGGGGGGGGGGGAGGGGGGGTGAAAGGGCTGTGGAAATGCCTCACCAAAAGACGGTGAATGACTTAAAGGACAAATTGCACTTCGAATGCTGTGCTATACTATGCTGTGCTGTGCTGTGCTGTGCTCTGCGCAATCTGGAGTGCGGCGTTTTCATTTCACTCCTCCGTATAAAATAAACAACAGACAATCGCTCGGCAGTGAGATAGAGATTCATCGTGGGGCGGCGGGTTGGGGACGTGTGTTGCGAAACTCAAAACCGGCACGGCAGCCCACACACACACACACACACACAAATGCAGGGAAACCATGACGAAACACAATGGAATGCCAGTCTGACAGTCTGACAGTCTGACAGAAGAGAATGGAAAATTCAGCGAGATTCCCGCACGCCGAGCTCAGATCGCCAGCATGGGGCCAAATCCATCTCACATCCGCTTGATGTCATGGCCCGCCGCATTGCTGCACAGTCCTGCACGGCTGACGGGGGAACAGCTGCGAGCCACGAGCTTGTTGCTCGGGCGGTCGGGTGAACAGAGGACCAACAGCAGAAACTCTGCGCCCCTCCTTCTCGCTCCCCTGCCCCCTCCAAAGGCAGTTGAGCAGCCAATTGACGCTGGCAGCCCGGGGTATTGCCTGCGTCGGCCCTCCCTCCTTCCCAGCTGATGCAGCTCACTGACTGGCAGCATGGTGGCAGAGTGGCAGAGTGGCAGACTGCAGAGTTGGCAGCTAAGGTTCGATGTCGATCCCTCTTCGATGCGCAGGCCCACGGAAAAGGAAAAACGGTTGAAGAGCATAGAAGTCAGCCAGTCATGCACGCTGTGATTGGGCGGGCAGGATTTCCTGAAGGTTGTCGCCCACATTTGCCTCCCCGCTGCCCGATGGCCAAGGACTTCCTGCCATGCTTATCTGCCCATCATCTGGCCCATCGCTTGCTGAGTGTACTGCCACGATCGAGATCCAATTCTTATTTGGTTTTCCGCCTCACCAGCCACAGGTGGGAGAGTGTGGCGATGTCCATCTTCTCTCTCACTAGACTTCCTGACTTCCCGGCTCCCTGGTCGGCTTGTTCCAGCCTGCAGCACCGAAGGACGGGCAAAGCCACCTCAGCCATGCGCTCCAAGCTGAGGCATGTGTGGGTTTCGCAGTCACCATCCTGTCTCAACCTCCAGGATCATCAAAGGCAAGACCCATCGCGCCGCGGGTTCTGATGCAACATCATTGGCTGCCTCCGTCCTGTGCATGTTCAGGAAACTTCCCCGACTCGACAGTGCACCCCAAGCCGGCTCTTTTGGTCGAGGCGCAGACGCACATCGGCGCTGGGTCACATGCATCCCATCGTTGACAGCGAGTCCACTCTGACACTAGATATGGATAGTCATTGCAGAGGTGCAACTGTTTGGAGCGCCGTCAACGTGAGGCAGAGAGCCTATCTACCCTCTTTGTCCCGGCTGAGGATGTGTTTCACTGTCTGGGAGTCCACGCGGTGGATACCTCCCGAGACTCAGTCAGGCCTGCTTGCTGGGCGAGTGTGCTCGTGTCTGGATTTTAATGCTCGTGGCAACAATTGAAACACGCCATGGGACTCTGGTCTGGCTGGGTCGGTGTGCTCTTACAGCCCACACGACTGGGACTGACAGTCATGGTCTGGGGTGGCGTGAGGCATGGCTAGGCAGTCTTGACATGACAACAAGTTTTCGGTGCTACAATTATCTTGACACACAGAGCCTGAGGCACGAGAGCACTGTCAAGTGACTCTAGAGCTGAGCGGAATCCCCACAAGATGGTGAACTCAAGCCAATTACCAGCCCTGGTGCCCTTTAAGGGTATCTGTCGAAGTCTTTCCTCGCCCGATCAGCGAATCCTGCCTCTGCCAACACCCTGAGCCCCAGCATGGCCATCCCTTTGGCGGACTGCAGCGCAATACGATGCGCTTCTGCCGTCGAGGCTGCACTGGCGAACTCGCGCGAGTGAACCGCGACGCCTGGGTCTGTGGGGATACCAAATATCCCGTGAAAACTCGGCACGACGTGCGAGACGTTGCCTATCGGAGGCGGCGTCGTCAGGATGGGGAGGAACGAAACGAAGCGTTCAGTAAAAGGGAGACTGCTTACCCATATCTGTCCCAGCCGCTGAGGGCTTGTCGTCCATGAAGAGGACCTTCTGTCCCAGTCCCTGCATCTCCTCGATGTACGAATTGCAGAGTGCGGGATTGACTCTCAGCTCCATGTATGGTGGCTGCCTGGGAAATCTGGTCAGCTCCTCCACTCGGACCGGCGGCGGTGGTGACATCCACTCACTCCGTGAAGTCCACAGTGCAGCCAGACGCCAGCGCAGACGCCCTGCAGCAGTTCTTGACCCGGTCAAACAGGGCCTCGACGCCCGACACGTCCGGGCTGCGCACCGCCCAGGCCATCCGCGCGTAGTCAGGGATGACGTTCGGGACCTTGCCGCCGTCCTCAATCACCCCCTGCACCCTCTCCTCGGGCCGGATCTGCTGCCGCATCATCGACACGGCCGTGTACGCGCCGACGGCGGCGTCGAGCGCGTTGACGCCGTTCCACGGCTCCTGCCCCGCGTGCGCGTTCCTCCCGTGGAACTCGGCCCCCAGCCGCCGCGACGCCGTCGACCGGAACCCGGCCGTGCCGGCCCAGCCCTCCCTAATCTGCCCGAGCGGGAGCGCGTGGCTCATGATGGCCGCCGAGACACCTTCTCCCTGCCCCTCTCCTCCCATCGGCGCCTCGGCCGCGGGCGGGAACGCACCGGCCTCGATCAGCTTGGCCTTGCCGCCCCCGCCCTCCTCGGCAGGCGTGCCCAGTATCCGCACCCGGCCCGCTAGCCTCAGATCCAGCAGCGCCCTTGCTGCGCCCGCGAATGCTGCCGCCGCCGCCGTGGCTATGAGGTTGTGCCCGCAGCCGTGCCCGATCCCGGGGAGCGCGTCGTACTCTGCGCAGAAAACTACGAGCCGGCCATCGTCGGAGCCCGCCTCTGCCGTGAACGACGTGGCCAGCTCGTAGGCGTGGCGCGTGACTTCGAAGCCGTGCGCCGAGAGGAAGGACGTAATGGTGTCGTGAGCGAAGACCTCGTCGTAGCCGAGCTCTGGGTGTGAGTGGATGGCTTGGTTTAGTTTGAGAAGCTCGTCGTTGAGGGAGTCGATTGTGGATGAGATGATCGCCCTGGCACGTTTCAGGTCAAGCGGCGTGCTGTTGGGCTCGTCTTCACCGCGTTCGTGACGTTCTTTTGTGACCAAAGCCATTTTCAGCGTGCTTCCGTCGTTGAATTGTGTCCTGCCTCGTAGTCCCTGTAGTTCGTGTAATTTCTCGGGCTTTCAGGCTGTGCTCTGCGAAGTATCAAACACGGTCTCTATCATCGGCCAAGGATATTGTGATTTGAGATCTCAAGCCCCGTTGATGGATTGGCTTAAGCAATGCCAGATGGGGCTCCTCCCCCGAGTCCAGCTTCCGATGACCGGGTGCGGAGTTCCGGCACGGACCGCAGGCATCGGAACCGTGTGTCCTTATCTTGGACGTGCCGTGACATTGAACGTATGAAGTATCAAGCTCAATAGCTCAACCCTCAGTATTCACAACAGACTAGAGTAAACCATGGAAAATTGATACGTGCTCAGACCTGCATAGTCCCGCTTTCGAGTTCATAGCGTGCTGTCTCAGCCTGTCTGGGATGACTGGGTAGGTAATTCATTGGGATAGAAGACGTTGGGCGGCAACCTTGGGCCGTTGGTGGTTATCAAAACGTGGTCTTGCCGTCGATGGCTTTGGACGCTTTTTCCTTTGCTGGAGCGAACGGTCTTCTTGTAAACCAAGTAGAGTCCAAGGGTGCACAATACCGAGAGACTCAAGGAGGCAAGATAGGGTGTTGCACATGTATTCAAGAGCATGTTTGAGCAGTGTGTGCAGGGCAAGGATGGGTGGGTTGCATGCACATGTGATTGAGTACCTACATATTATGAACACACGAAAGTTTGAGATGCAATTCTTCATATGAGGAGCAGGCCATATAATAAGATTTCTCTATCTGGGCCTCTTGAAATGGGTAACCTGGAAACGCTGCAGGCGACGGGTTTTGAACCTCATTCTGGTCGACTTTGTTCATTTTTATTCTCTCACGATATCCCACCTGCACAGGCCATACGTGTAGCCATGACTCTTTGACGCGAAGTTTGGTCAGCTTTTGCTTACGTTGTTCCGGAGGAGCACTGCTGGTGAGCTGAAAACACGCCGTTTGGACGTTCCAACAGACCAACCGCAGAGATGGGAGGTGTGTCTGATTTTTACGACTGAGACAGTCCAACCAATAGGGCAGCTTAGGCATAATACCATTGCGACATAACCCCCCCCCCCCGTCCATCGAGGTCTGAAAAGCCAGATGAAGCATGCTTTCCCGTAACCGAAGGTGAGTGAGGCTGAATTTGGGGGGCGGGGGCGGGGGCGGGGGGCGGAGGAACGGAGTGGCGGGCAAGGCTCTGCGATTTGTTCTCTGATGGCGGACTTCGGGGATGGTTCGCACAACCAATTAAGTGATTCACGACAACATTCCCGACAAAATACCTAGGTACATGCCCTGAGGCACATTTCTACCCCCGAGTTCTGCACATCGAATGTAAAGCTCAACCCCGAGGCTTGAGTCACAACTCTGACCGACTGCAGCGGATTGGGGGCTTTTCGCTTGAAGGAGCTGGATCCTGGATGCGAAAGATTGTGCCACTCGTCTGTTCCAGCCAAATTTTAATGGTCAGAATTTCTGCCCGAGCCTCGCTTTTGTTGCCTTTCCTCCTGTACTCCAGCGTTGCTACTTCAGATGCATTGCATATCCTCTCGTCTTTCTCGCCAGCCGAACCTGATCCCCCGTCTTTTATGTGTTATTCACAGCCAGTGAGCAAGCAGTGACTTATCAAATTTACTCGTAGCCTTAAGGCGTAAAACGAAATCAAACCGTCAGCTTTCGCGGAAGGTTACTCCGCCGCTCTTCGCGTCCGTAAAACCCTGCAGCCGAGCCCTGTTCTTTCGCTCGAGGACGCGGCGATAACTCACCATCAGTGTGAAAATGTCTTCCTCCAATCGGGGTTTTCAGGTTGACCAAGGCGACGTGTGGTGCCGTCACGAATCAGAAATCCGCAAGCTGTATCAAAGCAGTACTGTTGAGGATGTCAAAAGTATCATGGAGGGAAAGGGCTTCCCGAAAATGGCGTAAGTTGTCTCTCTGCAATTGTATCATCAGCCCTTACAATTCTGGCAACCCATTCGCTTGATAAACTCGGGAAGGCCGTTTTCTGACTCTTTCGGCAAGCGCTTCCACCTGGCTCGCGAAGCTTAGAGATTTTGGTATCCGGAAGAATGTCTCGAGAGAGGAATGGCGCAAGATCTACCGACATATCATTCCTAGGTTGCAAGATCCGACGCGGCCGAAGCGTGATCTCAAACTTAAAAGGACGAAGATGGAGACAGAGATTGTTGTCAGAGGCCGAATATACACCTGGGATCAGGCTTGGAAGAATATGAAGGGCGCTGATGCTATAGGTCAATTGCTAGAACCAGGGGGTTAGTTTTATCGACATGAGCTGTGGTCAAGTTACCGGTAGCACTGACGTTATATTCTGGTTGCAGAACCTCCCAGCCCTCTTGCTCCTCATATCTCAATCCGCACACCGAGACTCCAGTCTCAGCCTCCTCAAAACTTCTACGACGGCATCCGAGAACACGAATCCAGCATCACCAGTGTACAAGTACATAAAGGAGTATCCCGAGGCCATGCCCTCGTTGGGAAACAGGGAGATTGTTGGTCGAGTGGTGAATTTGTGCCCCTTGTGCAGTCTCGTCATGCTTTCGCCAGCCCGAACAGGGTAGAAGCCGAGTGGGAAAAGCGGATCTGGGAGTTGTGCCTCTCTGGGCTTCCTATAGAGACTGTCATAACACACATGATTGGTATGTGCATAGCATTGTATCAGTTTTTCTGCCCCTCCTCAACAGTCTAATCTCCGTTTCACTTCTTTTACATTAGTGCTGAGGCCGCCGCTGATGCAGACGTTTAGATATTGCAAAACTCACTCCGCGTTCCGGGTCAAACCTGCAGCAATATGCGGCACCCACTGGATCAATCAACTTGCCAGTTGCTTCCCATACCGCAGACTTTGGAGGTTCCATAGAGTATCAGCCAGGTATTGCCCATGAATTCCTTCATTTCTTGCTTGAGTATCCCTCCACCGACATTACAACAATCAAAAGTCACGAAGCCTTTGTTTTACTTTTCGCGGCAATCTATGTTTTGTCGAACAACCTTTGGAAAAGTTTCAAAAACGATCGCTATCGTGAGCTATTTTTCAAACTAGATTCGATCTTCACAGCAATACCTGGCCACTACCTCCAGGAATTGTTACACCGACGCTTAGCCAGCATGAGGGCGGCATTCGAGGCCTTTCTTATACTTGCAGGCATGTACAGACAGTCAGAAGCCTTTGAATTCCTGGTAAAGGTCGGTGCTTTATACGACTGGCTGGCCGTTTCTTCGAGGGGACACCTTTTTCTATTTTACGCTGTCTCCATGAATCTAAGTCACACCCTGTCGACGCTCCTCGATATTGGGTGCCGTCCGGATCAGGATAGCCGTCACCCCCAGTACCCATTCGAATTTCGTTACAAATTGCCGACGACAGCGATTGTCAAGGCGTTTCAGTGTGGAAACCTCCATTTCGCGCAACTCTTACTTGAACGCTGTGATGTTGATAAAACTATCAGCGACATAGATGGATTCATCTTTGCGACAAAGTTGACAAACTTGGAGCATTTCCTCTTGCACGCGGATGAATATAGTCATCTCCTGGAAGTTGGCCTAGAGTGGTTCCTCAAAGCGGGCGCAGATCTCAACAGGGCTATTCCGTCTATTTCCACCAAGCATTCAGCAGGAACGGATTCCTTATATCACGATAATTCCCGCTGCGAAACGAAATTCATATTTTCGATTCTGGACTATTTATTCTACTTCCACCCGGCAGCCTTCAGGACATTCTCATCTAGCTCGCACAGCGCTCAGTATGGCCACCTGAGCAGGGCTTTGGTTCTTCTTTCGTTGGAATGTGGCACACAGCTACTCGAGGGCTACTTGAATTGTTGGGCCCGTCGAATCAACAGAACCCGACTTGCTGAGGTTTTACAGGTTATGGTAGCTGAACAATTTCTCATGACCAGTTTGAAGGGTTGGAAAAGAGCCACAGACATGAAGACAGTGCGTGCACTGGTAAAATTTGGTGTCGGCATTGATGAGGTATTAGCACGTTTTCCCTCTATTCTGAACCGTTTGGTGGGACTCATCAAAGAGCCTTGCGACTCCTGCGAACCATGCGAGTTGGAAGCTGTGCAGTATCTCCTCAAACATGGGGCAACTGTAAACGGGGAGACTCTGTCATGGTTGACTCGACTGCCTGACCCCGGTCTTCTTGATCTGGCACGGAGCCGCGTTGAGAGCCCGGAAGAGCGGAAATTTTCCCTAATAAGAGCAGCAGTCAGAACCGATTTTGAAGCAGTCGAGCGATTGGTCCAAGTTGGAGTGGACCTTGATGCAGACATAGAACGAAACAATTCCTTCATGGCTGCTTCATCGATCGATGGTCCAATCAGCCTCATCGCTATTGTCATACTTTCATGGAACCAACAATCAGAGGACCCATCACCCAAAATGCTGGAATTTTTGGTTGAGAAAGGGGCACCCTTGAGATTCTCAAAAACGAAGACTCATTTATACCATCTCCTGGAATTCACACTACATACAACCGTCCAGAACAATTGCATTCAGCAACAGAGACCCGGTCTCCTAGGAATAGTCCGGCATATTGTCGGCGCTGGGTGCGATCTACGGGCTACTTCTTTGCCGTCATCATCCCTTCTGGAAAAGTGTCACGAAAGCACAGAGGTCTTTGAGTATTTGTACAGAGAAGGGGCACAGCTTCGACCTGGATCTCCACTTGCGACCTGGATCAGCATTGGTGGTGGCATCGGCCTTGTCCAAGAGATGCTGGACGCAGGTGTTGACTTGAATGCCTACACTCAAAGCAGAGCATCTTACACTCAGAGCGGAGTATACTACAGGGAATGCGTCACCGCTTTACAAGAAGCTGCACTGTGCTGCTGGGTGCCAGTGGACATTGTGGAGCTGCTCCTTCAGAAGGGCGCTGATGTCAACTTACCAGGCAAAGGGGAATTCGGGTTGACAGCCCTCCAAGCCAGTTGTTTTTCGGTACCCGAGACACCGGAGGAAAAGCAGCAGCAGTTGAGTAAGATCCGTCTACTTCTCGATAGCGGTGCAGACGTCAATTCACCTCCCGCACGCAGGCACGGATTCACGGCGTTGCAAGCGGCAGCACTCGATGGAGATTTGGCCGTTGCCAAGTTGCTTCTTTCGCACCACCCGATGGCCGACGTGAATGCGCCGCCGTGCCAAAGAGACGAGTTGGGAAAACGAGATAATCGTGGAGGGCAACATTTCAAGTTTCGTTCCCTGACTGCTCTGGATCAAGCAGCCTCTAATGGTCGTATGGACATGGTAAAGCTGCTGTTGAACTACAACGCACTCAGCCACTACCGGGGCGAGACTGGCTATGACGGAGCTATTTTAGCAGCAGAAGAGGACGGGCACCTTGCAGTCGCAGATTTGATACGTCAGCATGCAGAGGATGCCCACAGGTGGGACAACCAGAACCCGCAGCTGCTACAACCGCCGAGGGATTGGCATGAGTACGGCTATGACTTAGGCCCAAGTGACGATTCGGAGAGTTCAGGCAGTGAGACAGATTCAGAGGCGTCTTCTGTTACCTGCGAGGATGACAAACCCGAGAATACCTCCAATGGCATTGTCTACGGCTCGAAACAGCCCTTTGCTTTTGACGGATCGTCTTCCGCCGCAGGCAACGCAACTGATACAAGGCAAGTCAAGGGCAGCCTGCCCTTGGCAAAGAGGAACACTTCAAGGGTGTGGGCCATGAAATGATCTTGTAATGGTCCAGCTGTATATACCGTGAGGAATGCGGTGGAAGATCGGACGGCCGGACCCGAGTTTCTGCAGGCTGTCAACTGGTCCACGACTGGTGCCCGTTCATCGAAGGTTGTTCGGACAGGGCCCAGGCTGGCTGTGTGGCGTGCTCGAGAAAGGTTCTCGCTGGCTTACTACTCGTGTAAGGTCTGCGTTGTCATTGGAACAGGAAGCTGTGCAAGAGAGCTACACAGCTGCGCTGGACATGTGTGTGGGGTTTTCTGGGGACCGCGAATATCTTCATGTGCTTTCTTACCGGTTTTAGGGCAGAACAACAAGTCCTCAAGGGTATTGACAACAGGTGTACGCCCCTGCAGCCTTCGCAACACGTGCTGCTACTTCCAGCGATTGCAACTATGATCCCTGAATCCCACGTGTAGAGGGGGGGAAAGCGATGACGGCCCGCGGAAAGGCTGTTCTTGTCGTCTCGTAAGCTGGTCACATGCAGTTCCACCGGCGTTCCATCTCAGAAGTATGTGCCGATGGGTAGATCCCCATAGGTCATGAAAGAAGATTCCAGAAAGGTTGGCTAAAGTATCCCGGGCGTTTCCCAGTGGCTTTTCCGAAAATGAGACCCCGAGGTTGGGCTGCAGACGACGCCCAGACGCCGTGTCTCATGCTGGCCATCTCGGAGAGTTTGTCATGTCTTGGGCATCCCGAACAGCCACCATAGAGCTGGCCTACAACCACCTACGTGGATCGTTGGACATTCTCAGTGACGGCTATCGGCTGCAACCAGAGATGCAACAGCTGGCATAAACACCAAGAGTGCCGCGAGATCGTAAGGAGCTAGGCTCTGAAGAAGATCATGAGCGAAAAATTTATAACCAAATAATGGAAATTTGTTTAAGTAGTCAAACAGGTTTATCAAGACGTAGTGGCTGGAGTGGTTCTCGGCACCCGAACACGGCTATGCAGAGAAACTCTCGTTGCTTTTGGTCCAAGATATGAGTTCCAATACTAGGAGCCGATGTGGATGGTTAGAGTTGGATTAATGCTCGCCCATGTGGGACACACCACATTTCGCATGAGCCAAACAACGTCGCATGCCCACGGGGGTAGGCCACGGTAATAATTCTGAGTCGCTGCCGGCACAGGCTAAGGAGGCATGCCATTAGGGCAGGCAGGCCGAAGTTTTGACGGAGTTTCCGCGAAACCCAAACCAGTACTTTTATCCCGCCATGCCGGCTAAGTCTCGGCTGTAGTCGTGTCTGAGGATACGGCCCTTCCCACCTTTGGCGTGACCCCCACAAGGATGATCCCCCTCCCTCCTTGTTCCCGGGCCGGGCCCCACGACAGGAGACGACCAGGGGGGAACGGGAGGACGGGAGGACGGGAATGGGCTCTAACGTCAGAGAGGCAGAGGGCGTTGCGATTTGTGCACATCGTGTACTAGGCTGGACACATCACCCTGCGACGGCCGCGCTGGGGGCACCTCTTGATTTGCCTATTTTTGTAGTCATGCTGCTCCGCGATCGTGCGAAGCTCTTATTGCGTGTCGGGCCGTTACACTTGCCCAAATCGAACATGGCCTGACAATGTGCAGCAGAAAGGGGTCCACTCTTTCACGGCTGCGCTGTCGCTACTCGAGATGCTTCATGGGCCGCATTCAGTTTCCATCTGTTCGATTCTCCCATCAATTAACCCTTTGCCAACGTACATTCGATGATAAAATCCAGTGGATGCCTTCCGATGTTTATCAAATGGTACTCCAGTTCTTTTATCTAACTCTTCTCAAGTGATCGTGCATCATGACCGCTGACAGCTCCCGGCCAAGAAGTTCCTTTGTGGACCAGGACACGTCCTCAGACAAGACTCCCACGATATCAAAACCAAGCGGGATCGTGACGAAGCCCCTATACCCTTACAATGATCCCAACCTGTCCATCGAGGAGCGAGTCGCAGACCTCCTATCTCGCATGACCCTCGAGGAGAAGGCCGGCCAGCTCTTCCACAACATGATCATGCCGGGCCCAGACGGCTCCCTGGCCGAACCCGACCCATCCCACAGTGCACTGGCAACGCGAGTGCTGCTCGAGGATAAGAAAATGTCGCACTTCAACCTCATCGGCTCGATCTCAGACCCAAGTCTCGTGGCGGCCTGGCACAATAAACTGCAGCAGCACGTGCTAGACCACACGCGGCTCGGCATCCCCGTCACGCTGTCGTCGGATCCACGGAGCCACTTCAATACTAACGTTGGTACGGAATCTATGGCAGGCGCGCTGAGCCAGTGGCCCGAGACTTTCGGGTTCGCGGCGCTGCGCAACCCAGAGCTCGCCCGCCGTTTCGCTGATATCGTCAGGCAGGAATATCTGGCGGTCGGCCTGCGGATGGCGCTGCACCCCCAGGCTGACCTGGCTACCGAGTATCGGTGGGCGCGAGTAAACTCGACATTCGGCGAGGACGCTGACTTGGCTTCTGAGTTGGTGACTGCATGTGTCGGCGGTCTTCAGGGGCGGCTTTCTAGGACCGGAGATGGCCTGGATAGCGTATCGACAACGACGAAACACTTCCCCGGGGCTGGTCCTGAAATGGATGGGGAGGACTGCCATTTTACCTACGGCAAAGAGCAGGTATACCCTGGTGGCAATTTCGAGTATCATCTGGAGCCGTTCAGGAAGGCCATTTTGGCTGGAACGAGGCAGATCATGGTAAGCTTTGCCAAAGGAGTATCCTTGACGCGAGATTATGTTGGAGTTCGGAGCTGACCGTCCCACGTCACCCTAGCCCTCGTATGCCATGCCGGTCGGAACGAAGTACGAGCAGGTGGGCTTCGCCTTCAATAAGGGAATCATGACAGGCCTCCTGCGCGAGGAGCTCGGATTCGAAGGGATCATACTCACCGACTGGGGCCTGGTCACTGATGCTATCCTCCTGGGCCAGGACATGCCGGCGCGGGCGTGGGGCTGCGAGCACCTCAGTGAGCTGGAGCGGACGGTCAAGATCCTCGACGCGGGCTGCGACCAGTTCGGCGGCGAGTCGGTGCCCGAGCTGCTGGTGCAGGCGGTGGAGCAGGGGCTCGTCCCGGAGGCGCGCGTCGACGCGTCGGTCCGCCGCGTGCTCCAGGAGAAGTTTGTGCTTGGTCTGTTTGATGAAAGGCGGTTCGTGGAGGTGGAGGAGGCGGGGAGGATCGCGGGCAAGCCTGAATTTGTCGCGCTGGGCAAGGCTGCGCAGCGGGAGGCGTTCACGATACTTACGAATCATGGAGCGGTGTTGCCCATCCCTGCATCGTCGCAGAGAGACAAGCGGTTCTACGTGGAGGGCTTGGACGCTGATGTTGCTCGTCGACGGGGCCTGAAGGTGGTTGCCACGCCTGCTGAGGCGGATGTCGCCCTCATCCGCCTGAGAGCTCCGCATCAGGCCAGGCCAGGAGGCTTTGAGTCCATGTTCCACTCGGGCTCGCTCGAGTTCCCCGAGAAAGAAGCGGCACGCGTCTCCGAACTGATCAGGACGGCCCCAAAATCGATTATAGACGTTTACCTGGACCGTCCAGCTGTCCTGACACCGATTGTCGAGGCACAGGACGCCGCCCGTTCAGGGTGCGGTGCACCGTCAGATCATGCCGAGGGTAGTCTGGTAGGAAGTGCCCTGATGGCGAACTACGGGTGCGACACAGACGCGTTTCTCGACGTGTGCTTCGGGGTTGGGACGTCGTTGCCTCGAGGCAGGTTACCGTTTGACCTGCCACGGTCAATGAAGGCGGCGAGCGAGAGTCGGGAGGATGTGCCCTTTGACACCGAAGACCCCCTGTTCCGCTTTGGACATGGTCTTAGGTACCCAAGCCCAGGCTAGGCTACTTCCATATATTTTTTGGGGAGAGGATGAGAGGATGATGGAATAGCATGGTGATTCCCCGTGTAAATGACAGAAGATATCTGGAAGGATGCGTGCAATTTGTTCTCCAAGCGGGCTGTCTGCTGGGTGGGCGAGATGAGGGGGAGGGGGGGTTGGCGTTTCTGGTTGGGTATGAAGAGGGTTGGGGCTCAACCGTCAGGTGGCGGCCCCCTTCTTCCAGGGTGGAGGGGTGGAGGGGTGGAGAAGTGATCCAGGGTCTGCCGTCTTTAGTGCTGGCAACCTGAGGGAGGCTCAAAGTCTCTTGAATGTCTCATTAATCTTTAATGCGCCGATTTACTCTTCTCAGACTGCGGATAAGGCAGTGACATCTCATTGCTTTATCCCTTTTCTCCTTTTGAAACGCATCAAGCCTTTATACCACCATAGAAACACAGCTGGTGGATTTCGGAGGTGGTCGAAGTCGGCACGTCATCGGTGGAACGGGCGTCTGAAAACTCGACGGTGGTATACTGTAGGCAAACCGGCAAATGGCAAACCTCCGTGCATGTTTTGGAGGGGTGCCTGCCCAGTGGGCAGGTGCGGCGCAGGCTGCAGGCGCAGGTGCAGCAGAAGCAGAACCAGCCAGCAATCAACATCTGCGACGAGTCAACAATCAACAACTGCCTCCGTTGACGTGTGCCGACCCAATCCTGCTTTCTTCTTCTTCCTACTTCATACATCACATTGCCCCCTCTCCTTATCTCCCATTCTCAAACCGCCCTCTCCATATCCTGCCGTGCTCAACCCTCAGCAACCTAGATCTACACCGCTGAGGCCAGTCTCTCACACGCGCAGCATGGCGTCGTCGACAGAGGACCAGATCGGCGCCGTTGGGCCCGAAACATGGTACAAATCGCTGCACCCCCTCCACGTGGACCTTGTGGGTGATTTTGCAGGCAAGGAGCTCTTCGCCATTCACGGCGATGCCTTGATGCTGTACTGTATCGACAAGGCCAGAGTCGACCTCGATGGTAAGTGCCGCGTTTCCTCCTCGTCTGCAGCACAAACCACGGCCACCTGCTCACCATTGCCTTTCAGGTGGATTCCAGCTGCTGCATGCCATTCATGGAGTCGAGAGTTTCCTACAGAAGCTGCACGAGCGCGGCCTGAATTTCCACATCCTATGGTTCCGCGACCAAGAGGCTCTGTGTTTGACCCGTGCAGCCGCCACTGGTGAGCTGCAGTCCATGCTGTGGCCCAAGTATCTGTTGATACGCGCAGTCCTCATTCGCCATCTCAACCGCCAGCAGCCATCGCATGACGCTGTGGCTTCCGAGCACGCCAAGACCATATCCTTTGAGTTTGAAGGCATGGACAGCACGTCTTTTCAAGATTATCTCGCCAATAACGCCGTTCATTGTTTCATGTGTCTCGATGCCCCTGCCTTCGGCGCCTGCCCCAGCAGCTCAGAAGAGGCATATCTAGCGATCGCTCACGACTTGGCGTCGAGGGGTTTCTGTCTTGCCTTCTTAGACAGCGTCGAGTTTTCGAGTTCGAGGGTCCGTGCCTCTGTTGTATCGCCCTTGCCGAATCTGCAGCGTTTGCCGCTTACCCTGCCCGAATCTCCTTCACGAGAAAGTAAACTCGCCACAATCACCCTCTCTGATGGACAACGAAATGCCACAGAAGCGTGGTCACCATGGGAAGACGGCCAATCTCTGTCACTGAGGGAGGCAATCTCGTTACACGCACTCGCCAGCATGGCAACGGCGCACAAAGAAGCGCCAGCCAAGTTCTCGGCATTTGCTTCAGCATTCATTATACATCTTGGCCTCCTGCGACAATTACCTCTCTCACAGCGGTCTTTCGGTCCCGTTCAAGATCGAGACGAGACCGACAAGGAGGCTTTCCTGGCAGAATTCTCAAGCACAAGCACCAGCTTACTTGACCAGTTTGCACCTACTCTCCAATGGGATCTCTTTGACCTAGTGGACGGCAGGCTTCTTGGATACGTTCTGAGCCAGAAGCCGCAGATTCCCGGATCATTATTGGCAGAAGTGCATGCATATGCAAAGAAGATCGAGGAACTGACCAGTGTCAGTATAGGAGGCTCTCTGCCTGCCCTCGAGACAGCAACGGACCCTGTCCACCATGGTCTCGAGAACGGCGTGACATCCGCCCATGAACATGGGGTGCTTCCTTTCAGCCAGCCTGCTCTTGATGACTACCTGCAAGATATCCATCTTATCTCGACGGACAGTTCCGAGCAGGAGACCCTTCCCAAGATCTTCAGAGAGCTGACACATTGGCATACCGCCCGTGTCTCGGTCGCTAACAGACGTGTACCGCCGCCCAAAAACTGGCGGGAAATGAGGGCCAATCAGAAGATGATGGCTAGCACAATCGCATACTCAGCAAGTCTGACTAACGCCTCTGGTAGACGCATCGAGCCTGAGGTCATCATCGGAGGCATCAATCGGGATCAAAACGCTGTTCCCAAGAAAGAAGCCAAGAAAGACGGCAAGAAAGAGAATGAGGAGAGCAAGCCTACGAAACAGGCAGCACAGAAAGGTGGCAAGAAGGGCAAGGCAAAGAGCGGCAAAGAGCGAGCCATGGAAACTGCTCAAGCTTTGCAAGAAAAGAAAGCCTCTTCAAAGACGAATGATAGACTGGTCAACTGGGAGCAGCAGTGCAACCAATTGACCCAAGAGCCTGACTTGGTGAAGCGATACATCAAGACCCTCAAGTATCTGACTTCTTTGTCTGGGGATCTTGCATCATCAATCGGAGCAGAGGTCTCATTGTATGCTTGCAATATTCTAGCTGCCATACTCGTCCAAGCAGGCGACGCACCTCAGACGAGAAAAAGCATTACTGCTTTGATCTGGTCCATCGTCCGAAGTGTCGACACTTCCAATCTCAGCCCACCCACTGCCAAGATGCTCAATCTTCTGGCAACCTCTCTGCGTGTTCCAGCCGAGTTCACCATCGACCCCTCGTCGCCCGCCACTAGGAAACTTCCTTTCTCCTGCGTCTTTGATGCCAAAAACGGAGTGACAAACCTGGCTCCTGTGGATCTCGAGTTTCAATTACAGCACTGCGGACCGTTCCTTGAGCGGAGCTTCGACCCGGCCCCTGATCCACGTGTACCGTTCAACCCAGACGGCTGGCAGCGAAATGTTCTCGATGCAATCGACGCAGACAAGAGCCTCTTCGTCGTGGCACCAACCTCGGCTGGTAAAACTTTCATTTCATTTTATGCAATGAGAAAGGTACTTAAGGAAAGCGACGACGGCGTGCTTGTGTATGTGGCCCCGACCAAGGCTCTTGTAAACCAAATCGCTGCCGAGATACAGGCTCGCTTTACAAAGTCTTACAAGCACGATGGAAGGTCGGTATGGGCCATCCATACACGCGACTACCGAGTGAACAACCCAGCTGGGTGCCAAATTCTGGTTACGGTTCCACATATCTTGCAGATCATGTTGATGGCTCCATCCAACGCCGAGCATGAAAACTCGTGGTCGCGTCGAATCAAGCGTATCATCTTCGACGAGGTTCACTGCATTGGTCAAGCTGATGACGGAGTCATCTGGGAGCAGTTGCTGCTCTTGGCCCCATGTCCTATTATTGCGTTGTCAGCCACTGTTGGTAACCCTGTGGAATTCCGGCAATGGCTCGAAAGTGCAGCTAAGTCCAAAGGCCTTGAGTTCGAGACCATAGTCCACCAAACACGATACTCCGATCTGCGCAAGTTCTTGTGGCAGCCATCCAAGCAGTACACTCTGGACTTCATGGACCCTGTTGAAAGATTGCCTGTCCCTGGCCTCGACGACAACAGTGCAACTGCCTCGAGATTCTTTCCAATTCATCCGGTGGCTGCTCTGGTCAACCGTACCCGGGAGACTCTCGATGACCTGACTCTCGAACCACGCGATTGTCTATTACTGTGGAAGAGCATGGCAAAGCATCAAACCAGTGATTACCCCCTCGACGGAGAGCTGAACCCACCAACTGCTTTGCCGAAGGTTGTCAGGAAGGCCGACGTGGCAAAATACGAGGCGTCCCTGAAGAAGACTCTCCATTCCTGGATGTTCGATCGAGGCTCGCCCTTCGATGCTGTGCAGAAAGACCTGCGACCGCAGTGTTATGTCCCCGCATCATCGCGTCAAGAGCTTGAAAACTCGGCCCTTCCACTCTTGACCGACCTTCGCTCACAGGGTGCCCTGCCAGCTATCCTGTTTAACTACGACCGCGTCGCTTGTGAGGAGATCGCTTTCCGTATCCTGTCCGACCTCTCGACGGCAGAAAATGCGTTGAAGGCAACAGATGCGGGCTGGAAAAGGAAAGTCGCCAAATTCGAGCAATTTAAAAAAGATCAGGCTAAAGTCGACGCTCTCAGACAAAAGACCGCCAAAGCAAAATCTAAGAGCAAGCGGGACGAAGACGATATTGGTGACGGCCGAATGGAAGATGACCCCAGTACGCTGTCGGGCTTCGACCCTGAGGCTCCTCTCGAACGCTTCTCCCTCGGAGACGAGACCAAGCTCACACGGTCTGAGCTTGAGTGGATGATTTGGTCTCTACGCTGGAAGAATATAAATCCCGATATCTTGAATGCCCTTCGCCGTGGTATCGGCATTCATCATGCTGGTATGAACCGCAAATACCGTCAAATCGTTGAGATACTCTTCCGCAAGGGCTTCCTCACGGTCGTCATCGCCACTGGCACCTTGGCCCTGGGTCTCAATATGCCTTGCAAGACTGTGGTCTTCTTTGGAGACTCTGTGTTCTTGACCGCACTCAACTACCACCAGGCCGCAGGTCGTGCTGGTCGAAGAGGGTTCGACTTGCTCGGAAACGTCGTCTTCGTTGGCATGTCCCAAGAACGAGTGTACGAGATCATGTCCTCTAGACTGCCTGATCTTCGAGGACATTTCCCGTTGTCAACTTCCTTGGTGCTGCGGACCCTCAGTCTGCTCCACCATACCAACAATTCTGATTTCTCTGTGAGCGCGGTGCAGTCTCTGCTGTCACAGACACGCCTGTACCTTGGCGGACCTTCTGGCCAGCTTTCAATTAAGCACCATCTGCGATTTTCCATTGAGTACCTTCGAAGACAACACCTTCTCTCTGAGGATGGTGCTCCGCTGAATTTTGCCGGTCTCGTCGGCCATCTCTATTTCACAGAGAACTCCGTGTTTGCTTTCCACTCCCTTCTCAAGGAAGGCTATTTCCACAAACTGTGTGACCAGTTCCGTACTGCATCCGAAGCAACGCTGCTGGAAGTCGTTCTTGTACTGTCCCACATTTTCGGACGTATTTCAACAAATACTTTCAAGAAAGACTGGATGGGAGCAGTAACCAGGTCTGACTCGATAGTGTTCCTTCCGCCTCTACCAGAAGATGCCCTGCAAACCCTCAGACAGCACAATCAGGACACGCTTGACATATTTAGGACGTATGTCAGCACGTATGTCCACCAGCACTTGGAAGACAAACCAGACAGGCACCTGCCCTTCACCAAGTCCGAGGCCGGTTCATCGCAGATTAAGTCGGGCGAGCTCGGAGGAATTTGGAGGGGCAGTCACAACCCGCCGACGAAGCTCCGCTCGCCATTCCACGCTCTCTCCGGCTTTGGTGATGACTCTTTTGGGTCCATCCATGAGCTTTGCGACACCGTTCGCAGCGACGTCTTCCTCGAGGAGTCAGCCATTCCGTACATTCCCCTGTTCCCTGATGACACCAACGGTGTGCCCTGGAACGCGTACATCTACGACTTCTTCAAGCACGGGGATATGGAGGCCCTAGTGAGGGACAACCACATCAAAAAGGGCGACGTCTGGTTCTTGCTGAAGGACTTCTCACTGGTGCTCGCAACAATCGTCACAAGTCTGACGAATTTCCTGGACCTCGACGCCGGAGCCGACTCGGACTTGGCCATGATGGACGTCCAGGACGCCGAGGATGCGGCCCGCGAAACCTCGGATGCGTTGGAGCCTGAAGATGGCCCCGGCGACATGGCGCACGGGGCCCTACCGGTCCAAGACGACGATTCTAAGAAGCCCGAAGCCGCCGCTGGAGCCCCTAAGAAAGCCAAGAAGCCAAAGGTCATTGACTCGTGGGACGACGAGAGCAGCGAGGACGAGGCTGCCGCTGCAGAGGCTGCGGAAGCTGCCGCCAAAGCCGCCGGACCGGCGTGGGAGGGCGATGGTGAAAGAAACCTGACCCAGGTGCTGCGAATGTTCAAGATGGTTCAGCAGCAGTTCGATGAGAAGTTCAGGAAGCAGTGGGCTTAAACGTCTTGTCTTCAGTCTTTGGAGGTGGTCTAACGAACTGCTCTCTGGCGAGGTTTGCGTTATACTGCCTTGAAGTGCGAAGTGCTCTGGCCTTGCATGAGTGGGTGGATATGAGTGCAGATCATAGATTGAGATGGATGCTCTAGATGATGGAAGATAGATTCGTAGCATGAATTAGATGTGATGTGAGGGGAGACTTGTTTGATGTGGTGGCCCTTGAGTCAAAACAATTCGTCCACATTGTGCTCACTCGTTTCCATCGTTTTCAAAGCTTGTCGTGCTCGCTCTTGCCAAGAGGCGTCTTGCCACCAAGACTGTATGTATACCCTGCCGACGGGGTCGGAATTTATCAATTTGCGAGTTCTGGGTTTTGAAAGCTTCAGCACTTGAATCCGGGATAGTTTTGTTGGGCTGACTTACGCAATCCACGAATCTGTCTTCTTGTGATCGAAGTCTGTCGTTGAGGCCGCATTGGACTTGCGCCCTAGCCATTTCCTGGTCGCTTGAATGACCTTACGGACTTCTCTGCAATATTTCTCAGCCTTTACCTCAGCATTTCTCTTGAATTGCTTGTTCCGGTCATCCCTGGATCGGACAACGTCTACCATGTCCTTTCTGTCCATAACCCGCTCCACGATTTTGATGTAGCGCTCCAGGGCCGCCGTCCCGACCGAGATATTTTGTCCGAATGGCTGACTACCATGCTGTTAGCAAGCCGCATGTTTAAACAGGCGCGCCGGGGCTTGTTCGTTAGAGATACTCTGCCTAAAACACGATCCGATCGATTTCCTCCCAAGGCAGGCCTCTATAACCGGCGGTATTATTCTGATGGGCCTTGTCAGAGAGGGTCTGCACACACGATCCGCCCCCAAATCCCATCAACCCAAATTGCAGCTGGGCTTCATTCAAAATATGTCTCTAGCAATAAGCGACGGCATCTGCATAACTACAACGTAGATTTAGGGCTGTGGGCTATTCTGTATACTAGGGACTATCCTTGCCCTGTACTCTTTGGCTTTAGCCCTGCGAATCTTTGATCTCATAATGAATACGTGAGCAAACAATCACAGTCCAGGTTCATTGACTTCAACGCCCCATTTCTGACGACAAGAGTCTTGGTCCAAGCCAGTATGGACTCTGGACGTAAGTACGTGTGTTGCCGCGGTCTGGCAGTGAGTTTTCAGCCTCAGCAGCTTTGAAATACAACACCATCCAACGGACATACGACTCGAAGTTTCTGCGAACAGCCGACATACCCAGAAATCAGGATCAGAAGTGTAATGAGATGGTTTAAAAATTTCCCAGCTCCAAACGTGTGCTAAAATTGCCATTGAATGTGCAGCAGCTGCGCAGATGCCTTCTCTAACCTACCCCTTTGCATGCGTAGCATCGTCCGATGTGGACTTGAGGCGATTAATTTTGGTCTGGTGCCTCTGCAGATAGGCTGACCTACCGCCGCAGAAATTTCTCCACTATCGTAATGAAAACATCGGCCTTCAGAGCAAAATCAACAAGGTCTATAAAGTATGCAGTCCCGCTTCGTCGAAGGAACGGTATTTGCCCGTTCGTTTGTGTGATCATTGGCCTACCGACGTCGGCACAGGTCTGCTACTCTTACATATTCTCCGGTAGCTCACGATTATTCTGTAAGATACCCAACGATTTAGTATATGGAGAAGTGGCTCTGTAGTCGGAAAGGGGGCTGGATAAAAAGAAATAGGGTGAGTCTCTGGGTGAAGCTGAAGAGTCCCAATTACATACCCCTATTTGCTGCCGAAGCTCAGGCGGGATATATCCCTGCTCGTCAGTAATAACGATATAGACGGCATTCTGGTATCGCTCATCGTCGGCAAGAGACTCGGCCCCGTCGGCATACGATAGGATCTCCCTTCGCAGGTCCTCGAAGCTGGGGGGCGGGGCGTTTATAAAGTCCTCGGGGCCCAGCCTGCGCTGCGCAAGGACTACTGTCCAGTTATAGGCAATATAGGCGGAGGTTGCAAAGTCGAAGCTGGCACGTAACGGGATAAAAATACGTATCTTGGTATCTCCGAGCTTATTGCGCAGAAGCGTAGTAACCTGGTCGGGCTTGTGGTAAAGGGGTGGGATACCAAAACAGATCATCTTAGATTCGTTGACATTGTTGGCAAGCAGGAAGGCGTTAAGTATATGGAGCGGGACCTTAAAGCCGCGCAGAAACGTTGTGACACTCATTGTTGGGGTCCGGGTCGAATAGTGGTGGATGCAAAGAGAATGGGTATAATTGATGAGTCTGGGTGAAAACCAAACGGAGTGATGATGGGGCTTGGAATACTGAGTGGGAAGATCTCAGCCTGATCGACTTTTTGCGCCAGCAGTGGGTGAACCGAAGCGTAGCCACCCACGGGTATACTACGGTGGGGGCCGGTGCTGCCTTGGTCGCCCCACAGCTCTGTGATCACTTAAGCAGCACCAACCAATGGAGATAAAATTGGGCGCCTATAATTAGCATAGAACCAACCTGCAGGAAAGGACCCTCCCAACTCCAACATTCCTGCCGTCCAGCCACCAGCTCGGCCTATAGACAGATCATATAACCAACAGGCTTCTTAGTAGGGAGAGCAGACCTAAACTGCGCCCTTGGTCTTTAATACCAAGCAAGCAGGTCCGGTTTGTAGCCCGACGTGTTGTGCTGATTTTCACTCACAACGTCTGGGGAGCAACTAACAACTACCGGTACCTTTAATGCCAAAGTTACGATATTACAAGATCTACTTCTATACGTTGGGCGCCCAATAACACCTCTTAAACAAGAGGAGTGAATCCGCGTAAGGGATTATAGCGTTTACATATCAAGATAATATAGAAAAGCACAAATTGTTCAATAGTTTTGGATACGGCTGGTGCACACTGTCCTGCAGTATTCTTTTATAACTATCTGACGTAGGTACCAGACGAGAGCAACCTAATCCTGAATAAGACGGCCTATATCTATTGATTGACAGTTCTTATATTGTTGTCCCCATGAAAATGTTCTACTTCCGGCGCTTTTCTCGGTGTCTAGTGTGCTTGGCTAGGTGTTCATTAAGGCCTTCATTACCCTTGCTGTAATCGAAGCCCTTGCCACAGTCACAGTAGTACTTATAGCTGCCCCTCGACGCCGGCGTTGAAGAGACGTGGGACGACGATGAAGGGCCCGCTAGTGCCTTGCTTTTTAGGTTAGAAGGGTGCGGATTCAGCGTCGGGTAGTGGACATAGAATTTGGGGGCCTTCACTGCTTTCAGCATCGCCTCTATCTTGTCGTCGAGCTTCCCCTTCCTTGGAGCTGGGGCCCGCGAGTCGAGGTTGAGCTTGCGCATGGCGCCGGTCACATCCTCGGTGCGACCCTTGCCTATGGCGGACCTGGAGGACCCAGAGGTGCTGCTCTCCTCTAGGTTGCTATTAGCTGGGCTCTAATATATGCTGTGCAGGATATAAAAACGGCGTTGCGGATATTGACGTGGTGTCTTTCGTGGAACGTGCTGCATCCCACAAGGTATGGCTTACTTACTCTTTCGGCCAGCCGTTGAAGGGATGGATCTCGGGTCGCGACGACGATCCGAAATTTTCAAAGCTCTTCTTATAGATGATGCGTGTAGCTCGGCGTCAAATTATGCAAATCTTTGCTGAGATTATCTGTAGAAGACAGGCTGCAAAAGAAGGGAACTGTCTCGTATGCTAAGTATAAGATGGTATAGGATGCCGAGGAAAACAACTTACAGCGAATTCTAGAGGGACATCTGGAACCCTTATAAAGAAAATCCCAGGGTAATATTTAAGAGCTATAGGTCTTTAGACGTATATTTCCACGCGTCCCTTTCTGGGTATAAGGTTAAAAGACCTATGATTGTGTTTTTTTAAACTGAATTCTATTTAACTATATTGCGTTTCTGTAACTAAGCTTTATCTCTCTAGTTTATTTAAATAAAAGGTAAACCTTTTTAAAAAAGCGTATTAAATAATTAACCTCCCTTTTTCTATTTAGCTTATTTATCCTTACTTTATAAGTAATAAACTTTTCTATTTCTTTAAAATAAACTTTATATATCTTTAAAATAATAATAAATATAATAATTTACTTAAATAAGGAAAAGTTTTTATCTTTACGCTTTTTCGCCTTAATAAGAAAACCTTTTATTTAGGTAAAAATTTACTTATTATAAATAAAGTTTATTTCTATAGCTATTTATAAGCTATTAAATCTATATATTTAAATAATGGAATATAGTGGCTTTACTTAATTTAAAGGTCTTAAGTATATATAAATAATAGTTTAAGCTTAACTATTATTTCGGTTTTGCGCGGTAAGCTAAATAATTACTTTTAAATAATTTTATAGAAAAGGTTATAGTAGATAGATATATATTTAAGTAGAGCTAAAACCTTTAAAGTAATAGCGGCTTTTTAATATTACTTATTTCGAGTAATTTAAAGGCCTAAGTTATATAGCGATAGTATTTTTATATAATGCTTAACGGCGTTAGATTAGCTTATAGCTTATAATAGCTTTAACTTTAATAGACCGGTTTATATTAAGGCTAATAGCTTATTAAAAGCACCGGTATAAATAGGCGCGGCTTAACGCTATAGCTATTAGCGTAAAATAGCGGCTTTTAACTATAGATAGGCTTATAAAAGCAGATTAATAAGTTATTATAAAAAGTTTTATATAATAAA
>JALPVH010000363.1:0-54644 GCA_023242295.1 Diaporthe ilicicola | reverse complement strand
AATATTATATATAAATAAAATTAATATCGAATTTATTTTTAATTATATATATATTAATTAGCTTATAAAATATCGAAAGTTTTATAATAAATATAAATTAAATTTAAATATATTTTAATTTTTATATATATTAATTAATTTAGGCTTTTTTTATAAAATTAGTTAAAATATATTTATTTAAATTCTATATAAATTAATTTTAAACTTATATATTTTATATAATATTTTTCGGTTTTCTTTTTTTTTATTAATTAATTAAAAGTCTTATATATATTATTTAATCTATTTAAATAAAATTTTAAATAGGTTTAAATTAAAGCTAAAAGCGGCTATTATAAAATTAAATATATTAATAATAAATCCTTATAAATATAAATTAAGCTTATTTAAAATATATATTATATTTAATAATATTATAAATAGCTTAAGTTTATATATTTTTAATAATTTAAGCCTTAATTTAAAAATAAAGCGTTATAAATAATTTAAATTATATTTCGATATAACTTTATAATAAAAACCGGCTAATAGCTAAATTAAAATAAAATCGGATATTAAAATATTTAAAAAGTATTAAATTTATAAATATATAAACTTATATTTAAATATAAAGCTTTTATTATTATTAAATATAAATAAAATTTAAATAGGAATTTAATATTAATTAAACCTATTTATATAAAAACCGTTAAATATAATATATTAAAAATTTAAAGCTTAATTTATATAAATATAAAATTTAATTTACTATTTATTCTTTTTAAATTTAAGCTAAAATACTTATTTAATTTAAATTCTTATAAATAAACCTTTTTTTTTAAATAATTTTAAAAAAAATAAATATATTTTCTATTAATATATAATATTTAATTTATAGTTATAAATTATATATATTAAGTTTAAGGCACCATAGCGCATTAGTTAAGCGTTAGGGTACCCTTCTGCACTAGCAATATAAAGGGTATAGGTTTAAATCCCGCCAGTGCCTCTAAACCTACCCTTCCTTCGGCACACCCCTTTAGCAATAGAGGACAAGACTATTTACCCCCTAACTAATTCCCTGCAATTATATACCTATTACTATTAGTTACTATATCCCTAGCTAATAAGGTTTTTTCCCCGCACTATATTGCGGGTTTTTCCCTATTAGGTGCCTATAGGGCCTTCCGGGAGATACTTAACGGCGTAATAAATGCTTCTTATTATATAAAGTTACTTACGGAAGCTTAAGTATAAAGCAAACTAAGGTTTATAGAGGAAGGGGGGAGCTATAGCCTATATTAGCTTCCACCCCCCTTACTTACTACATTCCAAGCTTTAAGAGATAAAATTTAAATAAGATAAATAATCTATATATTAAGTTTAAATAATAAATAAATTAAATTTATTAACTTTTTATTTAAATTAGCTATACTTATATTTACTTATATCTTTATTAATTTAAATAGCTTTTAAACCTATTATAAACTTTTTTTAATTTTTTTTAAATAAATTAATTTAATTTTTAAATAGCTAATTTAATTTTAATATATATATAGTTTAAATATTTATATTATTATTATAGATATATATCGAAAATAAGTAAAAGGATTTAAATTATATTTTTATAATTTAAATCTAAAATAAACTTAATTTAAATATCTTTTATACTTTATAATCTTTTATTATATATATAATAACTATAATTTTCGAAAGCTATAGCTTAAATATAAATTTACTTATATATTTAATTTATTATTTAATATATAAACCGAAATTAAACTTAATTTAAATTTAAAAGCTTTAATTAATAAATACCTAGCTTAAGTAAATTAGTTTATAAATAAAAATATTTAATAAATTAAAGCCGGTTTATATAGGGCTTATTTTAAAATTAAACTTAAAAATTAAAACTTTATATATAAGGAGATTAATATTATAAAGACTATTTATTAAAATAAAAACTATTAAGTTAATTTATTCCGAGCCTTATTATTAGCTTATTTATAATATATTTTAATTTTATTTAAATTAAGTATATTTTCTATTTAAATTAACTTTATATTAGTTTTAGAAAAGCTATATATAAATATTAAAATAACCTTAAAATCCGGAATAAAATTAGCTTAAGGCTATATTAAAAAAATAATTTACTTAAAGCTTAAGCTTAATATAAATTAATTACTTAAAGTAAGTTATCTTTTTTTTTATAATATACTTTATTTAAATATAATTTAATTTATATTTAATAAAATATAATATTAGTAATATTAAATATTAAGAAAAAATTAGGTTTAAATTATATTAACCTTTAAATTATTTTATATAAAATAAGTTAAATATAACTATCTATAATAATAAGCTTAAGGTTATATTAAAAATATTAATTTTATTTATATATTATTTAAACTTAATTTAAAAGCTTTATATTATTCTATTATCTTTTTTAAATTATATTAGGGGTTAAAATATTAATAATAGTTTATATAATAATTAAATTAAATTTAAATCTTTTTAAAGTTTAAGGCTATTTATAAAGCAACTTAAAAAGTAATAGCTTTTTATTTTAAAGGATTTAAATTCGGTTTAAACTTTAAGTTTATTAAAAAAAAATTAAAATCTTTTTATATTTTATATATTAAAGATATATTTAAATAAGGTTTAAATAAAGTTAAGATAAGATATTCCTTTAAGCTTTTAAATATTTATAATAATTAAATTATTTAATATTTAAAATTAAATAATATAAAGTTTTAAGTAAGTTTAAATTTAAATTAAATTTAATAATAATAAGTATAAAAAGTAAATTAATATATTTAAGCTTTTTTTTATTAAAAAAAAGTTAAGAAAAAGGTAAAATAATTAAATTAAAAAGAAAAAGAGTTAATAAAAATATTAGCTAATATAAATTAATTCTTATTTATATTTTATTTAATATAAATATAAATTATAATAATATATATTAATAGGTTTAAATACTATATATATATTATATAGTTTAAATATCTAATTTATTTAGTTTATATTTATTTAATATATTTTTTTTAAATATTTTTTATCTAGGGATATTTACTTTTAATATATAGGTGGAAACGTTATTTAAACAATTAGAACCTCAGCTATAGTTGCGGTATATAGATTACGCTATACCTAAAACGCCGACTATAGCCAAGCTTCTAGCGACTAGAGCCGAGCTGGTACCCTAGTTAAATTGAACGGGGATCTCGGCTGCAGTATGATAATTCAAGCATGCACAACTCGGCTAGACCAGGTCCAACTTTTTGCCTTGAAGCTTGAGTTTCGTGAAGGTTGGGCCCTCAGCCCTCGGCCTGGCTTCAATTGTACACCGTTTTCCTACTTAAGATAGACACAAGCGAGATGTTCCTCTATAACAATGAATTAATGCTTTAATGTATTTCAATCGTTTCATTCGTTACACTCGGGGCTCGTGTCTCGTTTTGACAGCCATTACGTGTGGCTTCACAGACTCCTCCAGTCCTATTAGTAATCGCTGGACGACGTCCTTTTCTCCAGTCGCATCTCCTTCCTCTGCTGCTTGATAGTCTTCTCGTGAGAGCCTTTGGCCTTTCGTCTTTTCACAATTTTCTGCTGCTGCTTGTTCTTGTGCTCTGCATCGCTAGAGCCGTCATCTTTTCTGGCGGCCTTCTCCTCGCGGGCGCGAGCTTCGGCACAAGAGACACAGCTGTGGATGCGACTGTGGAACTTGCCCCTGTGGATGTCGCACTCGATGAGGTGTCCTAGCTTCAGACAACGTCTGTTGCCCTTCCTGGCGCAAACAGGGCTTTGAATGTCAATACCCGTGTAGTATCAAGTGTCAGGTCAGGAAGGGCACCTACCAGTGGTGATTGATGCCAAATGTCATCTTGTCTGTCCCACAACTGTACTCTTTGAGTGTGTGTGGTGATCTAATTGCTCGATCAGCGGATTGGTCAATTTTACGATGTTGGCATCCATGTTCGTCATTCGTATGTTGGCAAAACGAATGAGCTGTCCTGAGTGGGAATTATGGGGGGTCTTGTAGGCCTTGGAGTGTTGTTACAGGTGCGAATCAGTGACTGACCTTATGATGTTTCAATGCAGAGAGCACCCCGTCAGTCGAATGATCGTGGCAATCAACTGAACCGTCCACGTTGCGACAAGATCGGCAGCAGGTTTGAATTCCTTTAGGTGTTGATCATGATCAAATGGCTGGAGTATGCATTTGCTCGTTTGTTCGTTTAACCGAAACTTGCAAGATCAGGCTACGGCAAGCTGCATGGACAACTAACCCTAGGAGGTTGACTCTCAGGGGAACCAAACACTGCTAAGTAAATGTAGACCGGATGAGGAATGAGAACCCTGAAGAAGAAAACGGATATTCGCAGGGTAAAAAACGGATGGTATAGGGGTACATCATGCAGCCACTCGTGTATAAATAACGCCTACCACCTAAATATATATATATTAGTATATTAACTCTATAACTATTATACCTAAATATTCTTTTTATTATAATTATATTATACTATTATTATATTTATTAATATATTTAATTCTTTAAATCTATATAAAAATAAAAGGTATTTAAGCTATATAAATTATAATCTTATTTTAAACCTTTTTTTTACCGCTATTATTGCAATTTTATTACTTTATTTACTTAAGGTTTTTATAGGTATTATATCTATTATAAAATATTTTAAATAATTTAAAAGCTTAAAAAGTATTAATTTATAGTTATTAAAGGTAATAATATTAATATTTTGTTAATAATAATCGGCTTATTATTATATTTTAAAACTAAAGTAAATTTAAACCTATATTATTATTATAATATTAAAAATATAATATTTAAATAATTAAAGGTAGATTTTAATAATAAAATAATTAATTTCGATAAATATTTAATTAATTTAATATAATATTAATATAGGATAATTAAATTAATTTTAATAATAAAGAAGCCCTTATAGGCCGAGATTATTATAGTTATAAAAAGTATTATAAGGGTAATAGGGTATAGTTAAATAGTGGCTTTTAATTAGCTGCAGCTGGGGTGGGGCGGCTTTTATAAGCAGCTTGCCCTGCGCCATCCGTTTTTTGCCCTGCGAATATCCGTTTTCCTGAAGAAGGACAAAGATCTCGTCTCAATTTTCGATATCCACATTGTTTTTGGAATGTGTGTCATTGATGTGGCTTCATCAACACCTTTTACCTCTTCAAGCTCCAACCATTGGGGGGTTCATCACTTCATCATCTGATTATTGTCCTAGAACCTGCGCAATTACTAGGTAGGACTTGCCTTGAGAAAAGCCCCTTATTTTGAGGGAATGCTAATCTCCTGGTATCCTATCAATGGTGTTCAAGCAGGCATCTGAAATCTTCCCCACGTATAATGCCGCTGTGGAAGCTTCCTCCATAGTCTGAAGATGAGATATCTTTGTCTATTTTTGTTATGGCCAGGGGTATACATCAGACTGTGATCAGGCCAGTGTTTTTGAAGCTCGGTATTGTGCATGTTTATGATATGACAGCTTGTTGCTTGTAAATTCATTCGAGCAATTTTGCCAATCCGGTCGGGAAACAGATGCGTTTGTCTTGATACCCGAGCCCCAACACGGAGTACAAATAGTGCCTGCTGTACCACGGTTCTAGTCATGCCAAAGTTTTCCGCGAACCATTCGGTGATTGTTGCTTGTGTCATTCAAAATGAATATTTACTTCCTCCGCCAATAACTGCATCCGTCAATTTCTGCAAGCCCTCGCTCCGTCCGTCTTCTCTGCGTCGCCTCCTTCCTAAGCGCCGATCATTTGATGCATACTAAGTCAGCTACGTGAGTTCATGTCGTCGGAACGCTTTCAGGGCGCCTTGAATTCACAACTGCATGTGATCGTGATGTTTCTGTCCACTGGCTACGAGATGTTGTCTGAAGCCCGCTCTTTCTAGCGCTTTTTGTCAAAGCCCTCTGGAAGATACATGTATTTGTCGGTCAAACTATAAAAGGCAGCGGTCAACATGGGTTTGAAGTGTTTTTCCGTCGCTTCTTGGAATGGCTAGAATCTTCTGGCGTCCATGTGCATTTTTACTCCACCTGTCAACCATACTGACACATACGATTCTCATCATGTTTGCAACGGTTGTATTTTGTGCGGCTGCCAACATGAACTATTCTGGACTGGTCTTTGGTGTGGTTCTAAATGGCGCTGTGACTCTGTGGTTTTGCAGCGGCAGACCGAATAAGGCTGTGATCGACTACGTTTTGAGAGACGAGTCGAGGCGATTTGAGAGATAATGAAAGCGTCGGAATCCTAAGTTTGCGTTGGTACAGTATAGCTCGCTTGTTTGTCATTGATCTTTAAGGCTATAGATTTTAACTCGAACTTGATTGTCAAGAATCAAACGACTTGTGCAATATGCGAGGATTCGCATTACGTGCAAGTCCCAATTTGTTTACACAATATCGATGTGTCGCGCAAGGTCGGAAAGTAGCAGGACAGGGATGTCACATCTTGAGCAGAACTCGAGTTGGTACGGGAATTCTTTCAGAGGTTATTCGATTGTTGGGCCGCATCATAATATGAAGCATGCTCTCCTCTTCGGATTCTCTTTTAATCCAGGGACATGTCAAGGTCTCATACTAATAGCGACTTCATATGCTGATTACTCCTTAGTTCTCGAAGCACAGTTGTCCATCCCTGTTCATGATGCGCTCAGTGAGGTTGAGGTCCCGGTTCTCGTACTCGCCCTCGATGTTACGGAGCCTGGCCCGCAGGATGGGCTGGCTGTCGCCCTCGATGTCGAAGCGGACATCCTCGGCGGTCTCCAGGAAGTCTGAGGCAGTGTGTTAGCAACTATATACTCTGACCGGATGGGCACTCCAGCAGCTTTGGGGAACTGTCTTACTCTCGCCTCCCCAGGAGAAGTGGCCTGTTATCTGTTAGCATTGTATCCTGACATGAAACGCTGGGTCCGTCAAGCTCACCGTTGTCGTTGCCGATGCATTGGTTCAGGTTGATCTCAGCATCGACATACTCGCCGTTCTCACGGGCAACTCGGCATCGCAGGATGTGACCTTGGTCGATGCGGATGCTGGGGATCTCGCAGGTGTGGTGGAAGTTAGACATGGTGAAGGTAGGGAGTAGGCACTGGGTAACTTGATCTGAGGAAAATTGGTTACTGCGATTGTGATCTGGGTTCGGAACTCCCTCAGCTCTGGGAGGGGAAGGCCATTCCTTTATATGCCGTTTCTGCCGTGCTGTCACGTACCAACTTCTCACCGACTTCCAGATCGCAGAGCTGACCCCGTGCGATCCACTGACATTCAGGGGGACTCGCCTCGCGAAGGGGAGATTTTGACGTCAATACACGGGCGGTGACCCTTGGTATCCACCGAATAAGCTGCGGCTCAGCCGCCTAGACATGGGGCGCCAAGGGATGGTGATGCTTTGTGGGGACGCTTGAGTGGTTTCGAGAAAGGCGTCTCTTAGTCAACATGTGGGCCAAAAGCCAACACGTTGCGTTGCATCTAACTGAGAAGTGGGTCAGGATCTCTATTTGCCGGGAGCCGTGCCAAGTGTGTATACTACAGTAGTAAGGTGGCTGTGTCCTCGCTTGCTGAATCTGCGAGACCGCAATGGTCTGCGAGCAAATCGCCATTCTGCAGGCCAAGTGTGCCACGACAGCCAAATCGTGTGATGTTCATTGTTTACCCAGAGGGCTATATGCCCAATCTGTGGGTATAGAAGCTTTCAAAAGGATAGACAGAGTCAGGTAATACCTAGGTCGTGCCATGAAAGGAGGCCACCTGCTGCAGAAGGGCTGTGAATCCAACCCAAACCAGATCTTCTCGTCGAGATCAGGCAATTCGACGGAGATCCCCTCGCGCTACGAGACACAACGTCGTTCAAGCATCCTGTGTCAATTTTCGAAACCGTTGGTCTGGCCTGGTCCATCGCCCACGAATCAGTGGCTCTCGAGTCAAGCCACGCTCGTAAGATGTGCCGTGCTTTGTGATCAATGTCTGCTACTTGTTACATGACACGCATGTTCCAGTGGTAACCAATAGCACCCGGAGAACACGACTAGATTGGAAACCTCAATACCGGAAGAACACAACCCCGGCCCTCTCGAGCTCACAGTTCTGTTTAGACGTCTCACGGATAGCGTCGGGCACGTTAAGCACTGTGCCGAGCATCGACCGCAGGGCAGCCTCCATGATATCCTGCCAGCCCGGGCATTCCTTAACCGTCCTCTCGTCTATCGCCGTCTTGATGAAATCCAAGAGCTCCTTGACATGCGTTGCAACGTCGTACTTCGTCTTTTTCTCCAGCATTCGTGCAATCGTCCAGGGGCTCCAAGCCAGGATGGGCGACTGGTCTCTAACCGGAAACACAATGGCAGGGACGTGTGTGAACAAATGAAAGGTCAGCCGTGCTTCGTTGGGAATCCTTGAGTGCGACCACGCGGACTGTGAGGTGATGTACCGGTAAGGTGAGATGCCTGCGATGAAGATGGCCACTCGCCTGAACTTTGGATAGGCAGGCGCTGTCGGCTCGAAACTCTGGTCCTCCCAAGGGCAACCGAACGGCGACAGGACTGGTGTATCCGCGTCGGTGAAGGAGCTCAGCAGCACAGGAGCAATACTCGCATCAGCAGCTAACCGCGGTCTTAACAAGCGTGCCATAGAAAAATCCTTGCTCCTTGGAATCTCGGGCTCCCTCCCACTGGCGTACAAATACGGACAGAACCAGCCCTTGGCGCAGCCCATCCAGTCGTCAGTGCCCCTCACTTCTTGGAATACCAGCTCGGCGCCCTCGCCAATGAGTTTATGCCTTATGCGAAGGGTGATGCTGTTCACGCCGATCTTGCGTATGACCTGGTGACCCTTGCTGTATTTTCCTGTGATTTTGGCCAGGCTCTCGTCAACGCCTTGCTCAGCAGTCGTCTCGACGGCCTTTTCCATGACGGTGACAGCTGAAGCCCCCAGAGCGTCGAGTCCAAAATGTGCAACGCCGGCAAGGGCAAGGTCGCGCTTGCGAACATTTGGAAGGGTGAAAGGAGTGTTATCGCCCCACGGGGAGAGGTAGAAGGGGAGCCGGGCTGTGGATTCCATCGACTGCCAGGAAGCGCGGCCAATCCTGGCAATCATCATGTTTCCGAAGAAACGAGAGGCAAAGCTGCTTGTCTTCTCGTCTTGGTTGAGGTGGTCCTGGTTGAGCTCGGGAGATGACAACTGGTTCGCTGAGACGCCTTCTAGGCTCATGTTCCCCATCGGCTCGGAAGGTTGCTGCAGAGGGGATCCTGGAATAGACGTGTTGCTGGACTGGCGGCCTGGCGGTGCTGGAGATTGCGGCTGAGGTGTGCCAGGCACTCCGAGCTGGGATGTAGAGCTTGACGAAGACATTGTGCCTCCTGCTGTTGAGGGTGCCTGAGATGTTTGACTGCGAGGCGCATCTGGCCGTGAGGTATTTGCCGTCGAAGTCATTTCAAAAGAAAAGAACCGAGGCTTCTGCAGTGAAGCAAGAGCAAGGTGGGTAGTTTTCCTTCCTGATGACCTGGGTGAAGCAGCAGGATTGGCGACTGACAAGCGCGTGAAACAAGTGAAGAGGAAATGTTGGATTGAGCAAACGGGGAACGACGACCAGGATCACGACAACTTATGTCACGAATCAGCATGGCAACGGGGGGGAGCGAAGATCGTCTTGATAACAACTCGTGACAGCATATTTGCATCAAGCATCTGTATTGATGGATTCTGGATGTAACGACAAGAACCTTTTCCTTCAAACGTTCAATTAGAGGCCAAAATGGGATGCATTTCCACCACTTCAGCAGATCAGGACGAGTCCATGTCTGAAATCTGGTCTATCTAGTTCCTATGGTTCCTGCTCCCGAGAGACACCAGCCAAGCGGTAGGGCTGAGGCCAAGCTTTACGTGAGTCAGGAGGCCTAGACCACCTTCAATTCAGGTAGGTAGGCCCCTGGGATCTCCGAGCTCATGCTGCCAAGGCCACCCCTCTCCACCAATAGCGCCGCCACGGATTACTCTGAAATTTTCCAACCCCGCCCCCACCACCACTGCTGCATCGTCGCAATCACGAGCCTCAAAACCGACACCCCGAACCAGCTTCAGGACAAGACAACACCGCCCTGCGGCCCTGAGGCACCATGGCCAACGAACTGACGGCTGCCCCGGTGCTTTCCACCCCAGAAGATCATTTGTTCGAGTACCAGGAGCCAGTAGCCGATGCTCAGAGTCAAAGGTCAGACGATGAGCTCCGAGAAACCTACGAAGTCGCACGAGTTGCCCGGGAAATAAGACATGGTGCCCACAGGCGAATTGCCTCGCAATTCCCAGATCATATGCTAGGCGATGCCCCGAAGGTGGTCACACTATTGCAAGAGGAGTTGGAAAGTATACCACAAGACGAAGAGGAGAACAAACAGAAGGAAACATCAGAGGTCAGACAACGGCAAGAAAAGATATACATCCTAGCAGACACGTCGTACAGCGCCTGCTGCGTCGACGAAATAGCTGCCGAGCATATCGATGCACATGTCGTCGTCCACTTTGGCCGCTCTTGTCTCTCTCCAACGTCGAGACTGCCTGTCATCTATGTCTTTACCAAGCATTCTCTCGACCTTGACGAAGCCCTGCAGTCTTTCGAGTCCGAATTCCCAGACAAGGATTCAAAGATCGTCCTTATGGCAGATGTGACGTACCAGGACCATGTGCCCGAGCTGTATCGATGTGCCCGGGAACGGGGTTACAAGGAGCTACTATCAACCAGGATACAGCACGATCCGCTGGGGAGCATACCAAACCGAATCATTGTAGATTCTGAAGATAACCAAGTCACGGTTGACGAGACGGACGGCATCGACCTGAAGCAGTACTCCATATTCCACGTCTCATCACCGCCCACCGCTTTGTTGTTAGCACTCTCGTCACGCGTGTCCTCCCTCCACATCTTCTCAACACCCGGCTCTTCGTCCTCCTACTACTCTCCCGCCCGGACAACGCGCGCCCTCCTCGGCCGCCGGTACGCGAAGCTACTAAACCTCACCACCGCTGGCATAATAGGCATCCTGGTCAACACGCTATCCGTGGCCAATTACCTATCCTCCATCGACGCGATACGGAAACAGATCGCCGCCGCAGGGAAGAAGAGCTATACCGTGGTCGTTGGAAAGCTCAACTCGGCAAAGCTAGCCAATTTTGCCGAGATGGACGGCTGGGTGGTTGTCGGTTGCTGGGAGAGTAGTCTGGTGGAGGAGGACGCGGGGTTCTACAGACCTGTCCTGACTCCCTTTGAGCTGGAGGTTGCACTCATGCCAGACGAGGAGAGGGTCTGGGGACTAAGCTGGTGGGGGGGCATTGAAAGCGTGAAGACTGTCGAGGACAGGCGCGAGGTCACTGGAAGTGACAAGCCAGATGATCTTGTCACTAGAGACAGTGGCGTGGAGGTGGGCGAGGACGAGGACGACGTACCAGTGTTCGACCTTCGAACAGGCAAACTTGTGTCAAATGCTCGGCCTATGCGCGTGGCGGCTCGTGCGGCCCGCGAGGCCCAGGGAGACGCAGACACGAATCCAATGACCAGCAAGCAATCTGATGCGCTGGCGGTACGGCCAAAGGCGGAACTGGCAACCATCAACGGCGTATTTAGCCCTGGAGCTGAGTTTCTGCGATCACAAAGGACATGGCAGGGCCTAGGTACCGACTTCGACGAAGAAAAGAGTGCCCCCATCGAAGAAGGGAGGAGTGGCGTTGCGAGGGGGTACACGGTTGGCCAGGATGACGAGAGAAGATGACGACCAGGACTCGTGGAAACCATCTATCACCACCGTCGAGCATACAGCAAGCAGTATTGGAGTGGAACTGCACTAGTCATCTCTCTGAATATGGATACCCAAAAGCTAGGCAAATTTGGAACAACAAATCGACTGCTTTACCATTCAAAGGCGCTCGTAAATCCTTTGTCGATTTCCCGTCTACATTTTTACTTGTGGATCTCTGCCTGCTCGGCCACAATGTGCGGCTTGTCATCCGCCCCATCCGCCCGTGACGAGCCTGCGCCATCTACAGACTCGGCCTTGTGGCCTCCTGTGACGCCGAACAGCTCGTCCATAGCCTCCAGCGACAGGCCCTTGGTCTCGGGCACAAGGAACCAGACGAAGAAGAACATGGAGAAACAGAAGCTGCCGAAGATGAGATATGTGCTGTTTTCGTGGGTCAGTCAGAGACGGTTTCTTGGTACCAAGACTGTGGTGGTGACGTGACTTACCCGTAGCCATGAGCACCAACGGTCACCAGCATCGTGGGCACAGCCCGCGCAACGACGAAGTTGAAGAGCCACTGGGTAGCTGCAGCGTACGAGACGTTCATCGATCGAAGACGGGCAGTTGGGATCTCGGAGGCGTAGATCCAGCATGCTGGGCCCCAGCCGAATTGGAAGAACCTGCGACGTTGTGATCAGCATACAATTCCTTGCACTCAGCTGCTAATGACTTGGCAACGCAAGTGTACTTACATGGCGAAGAGGAAGATGCAGACCAGCGCGACGTAACCTGCGGGAGGCACGGCCTGCCCTTCCTCAGGCGGCGCGATCCGTACGTACAGGCCGATGTAGAACATGCAGATGCCCTGGGCGACGGAGCTCATGAGCAGCGACCGCCTGCGCCCGAACGAGTCCGCGAGGAACAGCAGGAAGCAGACGCAGCTGCAGACCTTGACGATGCCGTAGATTCCGGTGCTGAACAGACTCGTCGAGGTGCCCGTGATGCCCAGGTTCTTGAAGATTGTCGGGGCGTAGGTGTTGATGGCGTTGGTGCCCGTCATCTGCTGGCAGATCATGAGGCCGATGCTGATGAGCGCGCGGTTGCGGTTGCCCTTGATGGTCCACATCTCCTTGTGCAGATTTGCGGCCGTGGCGTCTCCGATGAGCCGGCGCTCGTTCTCGAGCTGATCGACGATCTCGGAGAACTCTTCCTCGACGTAGGGGTGCGTGGTGGAGAGGTTACGGAGGCGCGCCAGCACGTTCTTGCTCTCCTCCCAGCGGTCTTGCCGGGCGAGCCAGCGAGGCGACTCGTTGCAGAGGAGCATACAGAAGCAAAGCAGCAGGGCTGGGAGCGCCTGAATTGCGAGCGGGAAAACATACATGACCTTTCCGCTCATGTGGATGTTGACCGAATAATTAATCCAGAAGGCAATCATGCCCCCTGTCACGATGAACAGCTGGTACATGCCCGTCAACAGGCCCCTGATGGCACGCGGCGCGTTCTCGCTCACGTACAGCGGGTTGATGGCCGAGGCGCCACCGACGCCCAGCCCGGCAATAAATCGACCGACGTACATGACCGCCAGGTGCCCGCTCGCAGCGGCTTGCATTATGACTCCGAGAAGGATGACGAAGGACATGGCGATGAGACACCACTTGCGGCCGTACTTGTCAGTCATGGGGCTGGCGGCGAGGGCGCCGACAAAGCAGCCGGCTTGCAAGGTGGAGACGATGTTGGCGGACAGGTTGGCGGACGCAGCACTCTTGGGGTCGCCGAGGTTGTAGTCTTTGACAAAAGGATCCATCACGATGACACCGCCAATCACGGACGAGTCCCAACCGAAGGACATCGCGCCGAAGCAGGCCGAGAAGGCCAGGAGATAGACGCGCCATCCGTAGATCTCCGGCGGATCATGGGCCATGGCCTCATTTTTGACGATGCTCTGCAGTAACTTGACCCCGACAGACATGTTGGCGGCGGGGCGGCTGGCTGCCGCTGGTCGGTCTGAGAGGAGAGTGTATCTGTATGGCCGAGCTGAGAGGGTTGACTATACGTCTCGATCGACACAGTACTTGGTCAAGAGGTTTCGCTTGACAACCCGGGCTTCTCAAAAAGCAACAGGCACGATTGCAAAAGAGAATATCATTACAGAAATACGAGTCTCGAGAGGTGTGGTCAACTGCGAGGGGCGTGCAGCCGGAGAAGCACCGGCTCATATACACGCACGCGTGCAGGTGGACATGCCTGACCCGCTTCGGCCGACAGGGAATTTAAAGTACGACCCCAGCATCGGCTCGACCTGGCTAAGACACGAAGCGTCCGGATGAATTGGGCGCCCAGTATTTGGGTGGTAGGGTGCCCCGGGGCTGCGGCCCAGCCAGCTTCCCCACACCCAGCACGCCGCCATCCGAGGCCGTGGTGCAGGAGGGGCTTCCTCCTCGCGCTCACCCTCCAAAAGCTTGATCGTGTTCCAAGACGGCCGGCTGAATTCCCACCAAGGAGGTTGGATGCTACCCCAGCTGAGATCTCTAGATCGGGCCAAGTGCAAGCCGCCTTGGCAGTGTTGGTGAGCCAGCTAAGTGTTTGTGCCACGAGCCACGCGGTCCGTTGGGGGACGAGAAGGATCAGAAGGCGTAAAGATCCCCAGCGAGGCTTCATACGAACCAGATCCAACCAGTAACACGGGTGCCCAACCGAGAGCGCGCTTCTGTGATCAGATGGCATGATGTTCGGGGGTTGCGGTGATCAACCCTGCTGGTCCTGCGCGCTGCCTTACCGGTCGCTGCTTGGCAGCGGTGGGACAGCATGCCGATTCAGTATCAAAAGAGCCATACACCCGACTGGCGTGCCAATCATAGGACTTTAGCCGGAAGGTTGTCAGTAAGCGTTCCTAGGGTCTAGAGACTTGGCTGCTTGGCAGACATGGACCCCTGGCCTCCGCACATCCCATTCTCCAATCCGGGGCAGATCTGGGGAAGTGGATCAATCCCCGAAGACTTCTCCGCATATTGATCTTCTTGTTTCGCATGCTGTTCTGTTTGCCTCGGAAAAGGAGACGGAAAAGTCAAGAGACAAATAGAAGGTAGTAATGATAATGAGATCGTCCAAGAAAGACACAGTCGTGGTTTTTTGCTCGTACATGGCGCTGCTGCCCTGAAGCTTCAAACGATTCTAGAAGCAGTACCGTGCTGACGGGGCTCGGTTCTCAGGCCTTTGCCAGACTTGGAGTCGGTCCCAAAGATGTGATCCTCCTCGGTCGTTCTCGTCCCAGCTTGCAGTGAGACCGTCGGGTTTCTCGGGCTACGACAAAGCAAACAAGAAATCTGCCACAAAACATTATCCATTTCGACAGCCTCCTCGTGGACAGCTCGTGCGTCTTCGTGTCTGGAGGTCTTTTAGGTTGGTAAATATTCGATTCCCGACTCATTGTATCATGCCTATGATACAGCCTATCTAGCCAAGAGGTCGTCTGGGAGTCTTATATGCCAAGGCAGCCAAGGAAAAGACGACTGGACGGCATTCAAATTCTCCACGAATTGCCATCCAGGCCGTCTGCTTGGGTATTTAACCCTAGAACTCCAACGCGGGAGCTCTGGCCTCGAAGACAATTGGCTCCCGTCCCGTAATTCCAAGATGGCTTGTTTCCTGCTGACCGACTGACCATCCCTGTCCCCAGAATCCCCCATCTTGTCCCTCGTGGGAAACCAATAGCTTGGCACCACTTCTCAACGCCGTTGTCATCAGCCTGTCAGGCGATGCGAACCATGCTGCCGGATCCAGAGGTCACTGTCCTGGGACCTGACCCAGCCCACCGGAAGCATGCCATCAACGGGTACGCCTTTCAGCAGGATGCTATTACATCCTTCAATGGTTGGCAGTATGCCGTCTTTTACAGTGCCGTGAGTCCTGACTCGGCCCCTGAGCCTCTTTTCGTGCATCTGGCTAGGAGACAACTTCCGTCAGGACCATGGCAAATTGTCATCTTCCAAGATTACCCACAAACCACGGATGATGGCCACAATACAGTCCAGATGGGGATCTGCCCTGGAGACGGGACTATCCACCTCTCCTACGACCACCACTGCGATGTGTAAGTATACCTAGGTATGCCATATGTCCTTGATGTTACACGAACTAAAGCCCATATTGTAGCTTACGGTACCGATACTCAATACGCGGCCTCGCTAAGGACCCAACTGCCTTTGATTGGTCCTCGTCGCTTTTCACTCCAACCCTTGACTACCTGCCCGGCCTACCTAGCACCCACAAGCACTTCAGCTATGTCACCTACCCGCGCCTCGGTCCCCTGGGAGATGGCACCATGTTCATGTCCCTGCGCGACGGCAAGGCCGGCCTCGGTTCTGACCACCTGTACCTGTACCGCTCCTCCACCGGCTTCTGGGAGTTCGTGGGCACGCCCTTGACAGGCGTCCAGAGCAACCCTTACGTGCACGGCTGGGACTTTAGGGATGGCAAGCTGCATGTGACATGGGTCTACCGGGGCTTCGTGCACTATGAGGGCTGGGATGACCCCGAGGATACCAAACACAAACAACAGGCCGGACCCAACGGCGCGGAGAATAACCACAACATTTGCTATGCTTATTCCGAGGACCTGGGGTTCACGTGGAAGAATGGCAAGGGGAAGCTGATTGCAGATCTCAGGAAAGGAGAGACGATAGACAACTCGTCTGAGGGGATTGTGGCTTTTGATATCCCCAAGGGCAGCGGGCTGATGAACCAGGAGGCGCAGGCGGTGGACCAGGATGGTGGAGTGCATGTTTTGAACCGCGACACGTTGGACGGCATCAATGTGTGGAGGCACTACTACCGTGCTCCTGACGGTATGACTCTCCGTGAATCGTTCTATTCGAGTGTTCCGTGGAAGCAGCAGCTGACCCTGCCTCGCAGGATCCTGGACATCCAGGGCTGTCCGCCCCATCGATAAACCTAGGCGAGGTCGGCTGGCAGTCACAAAGGAAGGCGATTTGCTCATCATCTTGCCGCATACAGCCGCGCCGGTAATACGAATATTGAAGGCGCCAAGATCCAGCGGGTATACTGAGTATGAGGATGTCTGGGTGGGCAACGGTTTTTCAGGAGAGCCACTCATTGATGGTCCCAGGTTGAAGGAAGAGAACATTCTGTCGGTACTTGTCGGACAGGATGTTGAGGGTAGTGAAGGCAAGAGGAATGTGGCTGTGTTGGACTTTTCGATATGATTCCAATACTAACTTGATACCTTGTCCCTTCTGACAAAACATTGATATCGACCTCTCTGTGTTGTCATGGCCACGGGGTACAATCTGGCTCGAACTCAGCACCCCGCTTGGTATCGCATATTTGTTTTTGATTTTTTCGGAAACTTCTGGCAGGGTCAACAATATCCGCCGAGGGTATTCCCTCGAGGCCGGTTGAAGAGACGTATTAAATCGTAGTATAGCCAATGAGCCTGCTTTGTAGCTGGTTATGAACTGTCTGGAAAGGCTCGACCTGATGATGCAATTCAATTGTGCCCTCTTCTCTCTGTCGCGAAGATTCCAACAGTTTGAGTTGCGCGCGGGCAAAGAATTCCAAGGTTGTCGTCCGACAAGAACATTTCACAATGAGAGGAGACGTCTCTCAAAGGCATTCGGTGTTGATCTGGCCCTGGATTATTCTTGTTTCATGACATGAACAAGTTGCATGACTCGAATCGTTTAAGTAGTGTTCAGGGTGGTCACTTTGCAGGTCAAGTCACTGATGGCGACAGTCTTGCCCATCATGCCATTCGCACTGGCCGATTACTTCCGAAGCTGTCTCCCTGCCTCCCTGCCTAACGGGGAGAAAAATCATCGAATTCCCACCGCCCTTTCCCCTGGACCCCAGTATTCATACGGCCGTACTGCCGGCCATTGACACCAGTTTGTACTATGTTGCCATGTGGATGGCCGTCCTATCACCGTATGACAGTGAATGCCGTGACGCAGGGTCATGCAACATGCCTATGCGCGATACGGTGGGCAGGTAAGACATATCGACAGATCGAATAACGGCGAACCAGTTTGTGTCCAGCTGTTGAGCAGAGACTTTTGTGTTGCGAATCCCCGCTTCCGACATTGAAGTTATACAATACATGTACTCAGCTGTAATCCATGGATGGCATCGCAACCAGCATGTCTCACCGTCGCTTCTCCATAGCATAATGTACCTATCAAGACTGTAAGACATTTCAATGCGCTTTATCTATAACATATTAGAGTGTGTGCCATGAGGCTAAGCTATGAAATGAATATTCTACACAATTATTTCACGTCCAATGGGGTGATCCATCAACAACGGCAGCCTGACGTTTCCCGAAATCGCTGGCATGCTCTCGTGACGAGGGCCTCCTGCACTCAAAATACAGTCCTGATGTCCCACCCCACGGCCAGGATTCGAGCCGATCCATAGCACAGGAGAGCCACCGAGTACGACAGGCCTGAGAAGAGAATCAGTGCCAGCCAGCCTTTCTCGCCACCGTCTCCAAGCAGTGCACCACCGATGGGCACGCTGCTTAAAGTGCCAAAACTCGCCAAGAAGTTCGCCGTAGATATGTACCGTGCATAGTCCCTCGAGTCGCACAGCTGGCCCAAGCACACCGGCACGAGCCCCAAATTACTCCCGCTCGCAAAGCCAAAGACGACAGCGAACGCAATGATTATGGCTTGCGAGTCCCCCGCGGGCAGCCAGAGTCCCAAGACACTCGCACAGCATAGAGCTATGGTGACAAGGATGACGTTGAACCGGCCGAATCGATCTGCCATCAACCCCGGTAGGAATCGACCGGCCACTGATCCTGCATTGAGAAGAGATAACAGGGTGTAAGAATCTGTAGCGTTCTTCCCGTGGGCCGCGGCATACGACACGATGAACGTGATGGGGATGAAGAGGCCCCATTCCATGAAAAAGATGCCAGTTGCGGCGAGTGCGAACCTCTTGTCGCGAAACACTCGGAAGTCCGGCAGGACGCTCGCGATCTTGTTCCGCCAGCCACGGCTCTCAGGGGAGCTGTTGCTATGCTTCCTCGGAGGAAGCCGACTCCGGACCCAGAGGTTCGAAGGCACCGCAACTGCCAAGAGGATGAAACCAAGGATCCTAGTGCTCCAGGCAAATCCGAGTCGTGGGAGTAGTTTCTGCAGCATGATGGGGAACACGATGCCGCCGATTCCTCCAGCCGTGGTGGCGATGCCCGTTGCGAAGCCGCGCCGTGCATTGAAAAAGTGAGCAATGGTGCCGTAGGCTGGCGAGTTGAGAAGGGCGCCACCGAGACCGCCCATGACGGAGTATGTGAGTAGGATCTGGTAGTATTCTGTGCGGGGCGTTAGTCCAGACTCGGCCCTTCTCGTCGAGTTTTGGCAGGCCTCAGGCTTGCTCACCTTTGCACAGCCCAAGCAGCATGAGACTCAACACGATAAGTAGACTCCCCGTAGCTACCAGCCACCTGGCCCCGTAACGATCGAAGATGGGGCCGACCTGAATGCCGACGAAGAAGACGCAAAACAGATAGATGCTGAAGATCCAGCCGATCTGTGACGCGCTGTGGTTCGCGAGCTGGTGTGTTGAGAAGTAGGACTCGAAGACGGCCGACGAGTTGATGATGCCAAAAACCGACAGCATGGCGCAGAACGAGCCCACGACGGCCAGCCAACCATGGAGACCTCCCTCCGGAAACGTCAAGGCCGACGAGGCTGACATCCGCGAGGCGACGCGCTCGGGCAGCGTCGAAGGGGCCCGCCCCGCGTGCATGCTGGTCGATGAAGTGGACTGGGAGCTCGGGCCGTGCTCATGCTCACATGCATCCTCGCCATCGCTGTGCCTATGTGAGTCACCGTCGCGACGTTGCTCCTCGTTGACGTGGATGTGCTCGTCGTCCTCATCGTGACGAGAGTCGAGCTTCTCCAGGTCACCAGAGGCAGTCGGCGTGCACTCATCGGTGGCAGCCGACGAGAAGGTGTGTCTATAAGGGTGGTTTTTTAAGCAGGTGTCCTCTACATTGGGGGGTTCGAAGGTCATACTCTGTGAGACGAGAGGAAATGAGAAGGAATGGCAACGAATAGGAGCAGACAGGAAGGTCCGGTCCTACAGAGCCGCCTAGCAGCGTGCTCGTGGAGCCTTTCTAGCTTGGCCCGCCCTGTGTCCTATTTGCCCGACGGCTTGTTCCAGGACTGCTCCTGCCTTCAATTGTCGCGTGTGTGAATCAACCTGGTGGGACGAGCTCTTCTTTTCAATGCCCGACAGGTGACAGCTGATGGCCTGGGGCACGATGCAACGATGATTGAATCAGAGACCCGGTCCCGAGTGGCAAGAGGGTACGTGAATACGCAGGTACCTCCGGGGGGTGAATGACAGACAGACGCTGGCGTGAATCGGTGACGCGGATGATGTCTCGGGAAGGCGCAAGACTGGAGTCACCCAAGTAACAACAATGGAGGACAGACTTTGGCGAGGCGCAGCCAGCGATACAAACAGGAGAAGAGAACGTCTTATGGCGTTGTTGCTGGAGGCAGGGGGGAGGGAAAGAAGTAACGAAGGCCCACCCTGAGTTCACCGTCACTCGTGATATTCCACGTTGGAATAATCCAGAACGGGCGCACTGGCGCCAGGGGCCGACAAGATGGGCTGCTGGGGGCGCGCCATGGCGGCGTGATTCCACCCTGATGCTAAACCGCTTTCTGCTCTTCACCAGACCGGAAAAACCGCGGCAGGCAAGAAATTCTTTGCTCTAGTGGACCGGACCACTAATTCACGGTGACTAACTAACGAGGTTTGGGACCGTGGCCATCCCGACATCTGGCCCGGAAGTTGTGGAGCACCATATACAGTACAATGTACACTATGCTCCCCCTGGTGGAAGCCACCGACCAGCCGGGTACGGCCGCAAACCAGCAACACGCGGTCCCATCCGTCCCGAGTCATCGTCATCGGGAAGACTCGTCCTTTTCGCCGAGCAGACAAGGGGCTTGAGGCAAAGAAAACTCAATTCATCCTGCGCGGGAAGAGAAGAGAACTACATGCAGCCGTGTGTATGTTTGCGTGTGCCATAGAATGGAGACAGACATGGCTGAGACACGCATTGGCCTGGGGTGACATTGTCCCTGAGAGCCAGAGCCACGGCGCCCTGTCAATCTCGCTTTCCCAACGCCCAGATCTGCACAATTTTTTTGCATGGACTGGTGCTCGATACAACGGTCCTCGCCAATCTGGTGCGACCCGGACGCCAGATCACCTGCACGAGGGGGTAAATGCATCTGTACTTTTGGCGTAGTACTGACTCGAAGCAACGCCGGCATTCACTCTATATATATGCACGTGTAGTCATGGCAGTCGGAAGCGCAGCGGGAGAGGAATATAAATAATGCCGTCGCGAATTAGACATCACGCCGCTGATTCAGGGACATTCCGAGTCCAACTACTCTGCATATCAGACAATGATAGTTACATCCCATCTTCTAGATCTAATCTGCATACGCGAGCTTGTTTTACAATACGGAGGTGTATGGCGAATTATCAACACGTACATACTCAGAAGGGATCAATAATACTTACTGCCAGGAGGCTAATATAATATTCCCAGAGCTCCTGTGGTTATCGATTGCAAGAAGCTCACAGATGTACATTTATTTAGTCCTAAATCCCTGCATCTTATTGTCAGAGGCTGAAAATATACCCGTCTAATTGTACGATTCATACTACAAAGTATAATTATGTACCCTTGTTCGATGCTTCCTTTCTCAACATTGAACCGGCATAGGTCGCTCACTCTTCATCGCGATGGACCTTTCTGCACGTTGGCGCTGTCCTATCTCGGTCCCTTTTAGGTTCATTGTGCTCCTGTTTAACCATGCCAAATAGGTCTGCCAGAATAGCCCCGAAAGAGCCTGGAAGATGCCCCTGTAATGCACTGGCACTAATGAGAAGTTGATGGAGTTTACGACAGGCCAGTACTGGAATGCCGACTTCAAACTCCGTGGAAGAGTCTGTTGCAGGTGTCCCCAGGTGCTGGCCAAATCGTGGCCAGACAGAAAAGATTGCATACTGAAGAAGTAGGTACTCATCACTGGCGTTACAACGCAGCATGTGATAGCTGTGCGTGTCGCGACAGTGAGGATGGCGTTGATGGTTTTTGGGAGTCTGGATCTGACCTTGACGTGGGTGGAGACGAATATGAACCTGACATAAAATGTCAGCATCGACTTCTTTTTCTCACACGGATGTTTCACCATGTTTCGCATAATTAGCCTGATTGGTTACCATTTATACATTGGTATCGATGCAGAGCCCCCAATGATCAACATACCGTACATACGTCCAGTCTGCGCTGCATCGTATTCTTCTCCCCCAATCTGCTGGGCCGCAAAGTCGGCGACCAGCCAAATTGCCAGAGAAGAGCAAAATTGGAAGAGATGGGGCCGTGTTTTGCGTTGGCTTTCATTTCGTCTTGCATTTGGCGCCTCGTTCGTCGTTTCAATGCCTTGGCTGCCAGGATCAGACCTGATCCGGTTCAAGCTGTCTGTTACTTTGCGACTGTAGACTTGGCTCAGCGGTCCTGCAGTGTGCAATCTCCCTTGCCGGCTTTCTATAATGCAATGTCGTGGGTGAATTCTGTATAGTCGTTGGGGACGCAGTGTGAGAGCAATCCGTTGTGCAGCCATTTTGCAACTTATAGCTGCCGTGAACTGTAATTTTCATGGGGAATTGAACTCCGAAGTGCGCGGTCAGCCTTTTATATTCAATTGGACAAACCTGCTTCGGACTTGGGTGGACTTGACCTCAGCTCGGACGGAGCACGTGGGGGCAATCTCACCAGATGGTCGGAGAACAGTGCACTCCTGTCCAATCTGACAGCTATTTGTGCGTGTTATATCCTCTCGGAACTTCATGTGTAAACAGAATCTTTCAAGAATAAAGGATATTCATGTATCGGAATTGATAAGCAATTGTCTACTTTATGAACTCAACATGCAGCAGTACCGGTAGCAACTCTAGACTCTGGCACTGGCACTAATTTTCCCTCAGTCGCATCTTCTCTTGTACCAGTGCATACATCATATTCAGTCACAAGGGTACAGGATTGTTTTGTTGTGACTCAAACTTTGCGTGTTGAATTCACTCATTTATTGCTTTTCAGTATATTGTTCGGAAACCCAAACGACCTTCAAAAAGGATTTGAGCACAACAATGTTTCTGTTACATTGAGACTACGCGGGAGTTTGGCCAAATTAATTGGGCCAATGTCAATAGAAAATGGTGTGTAGTTCTCGCGGAACGGTATGACGATGACGGGTTCACAAGTGTACGTGGTTCCGAGGTAGAAAGCTACGTTTTCGTCACACAAAAAAGTCTCCGTTCTGTGCAAGCCCAAAGAATCAGCTACCGTAAAACAAGTGTATTGACATCATACTCTAGCCTGCTATGGGATCATTCCAGCTTTCCTGAATAGCTCAAATGCTTTCCACCATCCGTCCTCTGGTCTGGTCTGTTCAGAAAACCCTGCCTCCTGCCGAAGCCGACGGAGGCTAAGGTGGCGATCAAATGTGAGCCAATACCCGTAGCTATCCAGCAGATCCGCATGCCACACACTGACACCTTCCACGCCTGCTGATTCGAGTAAATCCTTGTTTTCGCGAATGAACTCGCCGGGAACCTTTCCCCGAGAGCCATCGGACGGGGGAGCCACTCCTTTCACTGGGCGCGGAACTGTCAGCGATGCCGCCTTGGCAAAAGGTTCGCAAATGCGAGGTGAGTGTGTTCGCTGCGAAAAGAATTTATTCGGGAAAAACTGGAAGTATGATGGATATTCGCGGGTCCACTGGCATGTCTCGGGAAGCAAAGGAGGAGGTGCTCGATCACGGACGGCCACATGGTGTGTCTAGCCGGACAACTGTGTGGTCTACTGGGCTCGCACCGACATGCACAGTCCCCTGAGACACTGTGTCCGAGCCCAAGGTCGTACAAAGAGGGGCAAACGAATGGAATTAAAGTCCAGCCCCCAAGTCCCAAGAACCAGACACTCGGAAAGGATCGGGATCGGGGAAGGGCAGTAAGAAAAAGAAACCAAAGGATAGAACATCAGAAGACCGAGTGAAATATCTACTCACATCCGAACCAAGCCGCGATCTGCGGCCACCGCTCGCGCATTGTTCCAGGGCCCTCGGCGTCCGCCACGTTGAAGGTCCTGCCGCCGCCACACGCGTCGGGTCTCAGCGCGGAGGCATGGATGGCAAAGCGGGCTAGCGCCCTCGTACTCGCTTCGGTGAACTTCGAGTCGTAGCCAGCGAGCGTACCAGGGAAGGCCACTTCGCTGCCCTCGCCGTGCCTGAGCCGCCACGCGCTCAGATATGTGGCCCAGTGGGCGGCGAGGGACCACCCGCTGCCATTGGGCGCGAAGCCGACGACGGCGTCCGGGCAGATCTCACACCATGTCCAGGGCTTGCCCTCGCTTGCCTTGGCGAGCAGGCGCCTGAACGACGGATACGCGACCGTCTTGGCGTAGTCTTCGGGGAGTGCGTCGATGAGGGACTCCTCGAGTGGCGCGGTGAAGATGCCGCCTGGGCGGTATATGCCGTAGCCCCGAGTGCCTCCTGGAAAGACGACGAATTTGAGCTTGGTGGTTAGCGACTCGATGGCGTTGACGAAACGGGCCATCATTGCAGTGTTCATCGCCACCTCTGCTTCATCATCGCCGTCGTTCGCTCTGAAGACTTTGAGTTCATCAGCAGAGGTGATAAATACGTCAAATGCTTCACGTACCGAAATAGAAAGCGTGGGTGATTGTATCGGCATCCGGTATGCCGTCCTTGAGCAGAGTTGTGATCCGTTCCTGGTCGTCCATCAAATTCAAGCCATCAACAATGAGAAGCTTTGGCTGACTGGGGTGGCTGCTGGGCCAGAAAGTTTCATCTTGCTTGATGGGGCGGTTGACGAGCGCCGTCACCCTACCGAAACCGCCCTTTGCAATTGAATCCTGCGAAAGGAGTTCGTTCACAATGCCCCAGCCGATGAGTCCGGATGCACCCATGACAACAGCATGATTTTGAGCCATGATTCTCGAATTCCAGCGTGGATGGGCAGTGACAATCTGAACTGTGTCAACCAATCGTATGTCAGAAAGATGATTGAAACTATTATCAGGTCAGCAGCGATGTCTCAGTTCTTAGGCTTTATACGGACTTGCATGGTCATGAGAGTGATCATCAATTTGAGAATCGGCTCTCGGTTGTGCTAGAACTCTAGCGCGAATGGATCACTATGATTCATGCTTGAGTGTTGGGCAATAGCAGGGATGGGGTCAACGGCGGAGGGGCGCAAATCCTTAGCTGTAATCAATGCCAAAATACCGCCACAGCACTTTTGATAAGCTGCAATAAGACTTGCCAGGTGGAAGAGACCATCGTAGCATGATCACTCAGTAAGACCAATTCAGAGCTGCCGAACAAGCACCCTTTGACGGCGAAAAGTGTCGTCTATATCGAACGAACGAATAGGCGAATCCTTTCTGGAGCTTAAGGAGATCATGGTAGTAAGAATTGCAAACATATAGGCTTAGCGGGACAAGCAAAGCAGACGAGTTCTGGCATAGTAAATTGATAGAAACTCTCGGATAAGGCGATAACTACCAATTTCAAGTCGAGTGGGCCAGTCTTAGTGAATCATTTATTGCGCAACCTAAAACGCAAAGCCTTCGATACTTAACATTTGAAATGTATTACATGGTCCTTTTGAGCAGAGTCCGTCATGCATTATGCGAAGCACTTCGTGAGTGTGAAGTTCTCAAGTCAGCTTTCTTTGCACCGTGTGAGCAGAAGAATTCCAATACTTCTTAACCATTCTATGTCTAATGAAGGCCTTTTTTTGTTTTCTTCTTTTTTTATTTCTTCTCGTAGGGTGTGGCAGGTATTCAGCCCACTCGTGACGTAGCCTAGGTAGATATTTAATTTTCACCAAGCCTCCAGAAAATACAGTACCTAGGTAAATACGACGACGGCCGCATCCGGTTCAATGTCGACGAGTTGCTCCGCCAGCGAACCCTTCAAGCTCTCTATGCCGAGACTTTGCGTCTCAGGATGCACTTTTATATCATCAGGATACCAGATAGAGTTGACATGAACATCCGTGACTGGGTATTTCCAAGACACAAAGCCATCGTCACATCGACCACTGTGGCACACATGGATGCTGAAGTATGGAGCACCGGCTGCAAGGGCGCACGGCCCGTCAACCAGTTCTGGGTCGGCAGGTTCCTTAATATTCCACCGAATGATGGTTCTGGCAGCCCTCAACAGCGTGATGGTGTCGCAAAGGGCTCGAAAGGTCATCGATTCCCTACGGCGGTAAGCAGCTTCTGGATACAACCACACTAACTGCCTTAAACCTTTGCAAGGCTGCAGATTTTGGAGCAAGCTTCAAATTTCTGGTGCCCTGATTCACCTCGTTGAAGTCTTTTCCTTCAAAAATTTGATGGCTAATTCTAAATGTTGTAGGCGGCTCACGACAGTGTCCAGGACGCCATTTTGCGAAACGCCAGATATTGCTTACTACCGCCTTGATGGTAAGTCTGTTTGACTGCGAGATACTAGAGGAGGGTAGAGATACGCAGGAGGACTTAACGCTCATGGGATTTGGCGGTGGCGTGTCACATCCAGCTGGCAAAGGTGCCAATAAGAATGCGGCGTAGAGGTAAGGGCAGCGTGATGTGAATAGCGAAGCGCTGATAGGCAGCTATGGAACTCTCGCGATACAAGAAAGCCAGTGAAACGCGTATTGGTTGCTGTATTTGCGTGTAACACATTTTCCGACAGAAATACCTGATAATATTTGGAGACCGCCTCCGATCCTACAGTTCTTGCTTCTGACGTGCCTTGTACTGTGTTTTGGGATCCATATTCTCGATCTGATGAGGTGAACCGATGAAATTGGCTTTTTGTTACAGAACGAGATAGCCTATTGCGCTATAACACCAACAAAAGTGGGACATTGTAATGCCGAGAGCATTACCGTAGCTATCACTTATATACGTACCGTGACACTTTTCGTGAATTGGGTCTGAATGTTGTCATGTCTGCATTAACAAAACGCCCGAAAGGATGGCGAGGAAGTACAGAAATCAAACCACCACTCCAACATGCTCATGTACTATATGGAGGGAAAATTGACATACGAACTTCTTGCGACTCAAGTAAAACAGGGTATCTTCTTAAAAAGCAATTTTAGCCACCCATTTCTCTCATGCTTCTCCGTGACAGTATTCTTCGTCGTTCTATCCTTCTCCGTGGCATTTTTCCTGTCTTGTCTCTCTATTTGCGATGGCATCTGAATACAATGACCGTCATCATCTCGCCCACTATCGGAATTGTCCGGCAACAAAGTCGGACATTCTGAGGAGAGACGTCCCTCTTCTGCAACTCCTGGAACTTCTAGGAGTTTGTTCGGGGTTTGAGTCCTGTGCCTCTCGCTGGGCTGATTATGGTGCTGGCCCTCGATGCCTCGGGTCGCAGGAGTCATACGACTACCCATTTCACCCGCAACAGCTTGCATAGGAGGCTGTAATACCTCAGCATCGTCATCTCCTGTTTGTCCCTGAGCTCGCAATACACGGTCGGCTTGTTGTGATGAAGTTTTCTCAGGCACCTCAGCGTCGTCCAAACTCGCGTCAACCTCACGTCGTGCGGGCGCCATGTGTACCTCCGCATCGGCCCCAGCGCTATTCTGCTGTAGAGAACTGGACTCTGGCATATCCACATACTGACCGTCTCTGAAGTGTGATGGAACGGTCTCATTGGAGCCGTCGTTGGCGCCGTTGTTGCTCTCTGTTGTTAGAGAGTGTGGCGTCCCATCCGGCTGTGTTGCGTCATCAGCGCCTTTGAATTCTCCATCAAAGCATGAATGCCGTTGCGGATCCGAGATACCCAGAGCCTGGATGGCGGGAAACTCCTGGACAGTGCTCAGATCTTTCGAGAGCCGAAATTTGGCCCTTCGTTCTGGCGAGGAGGGGCGGGAATCTCGTGCCGTGCTTGCAACGAGATTGATGACGCTTGAGCTGGGCGATGAGAAGATGGCATTGGGCACAGGATTAGCAGCGGGTGCTGCCTCCTGTTCGACCGAAGATGTACCCTTGTGCAGATTCCTCTTGAGGAGCTGTCTCTCAATTTCAGGTGAGAAGTCACCGTCAATCAAGACTGAGTCCAATGTCGGCGACCGGTTCGGCGGTTTCTTGACCCTGTTGATGCCGTAATCTGAGTCTTTCCGCAACTGCTCATTGAGCTTGCGCAGGCTTTCTGCGATTCCTCTGCAGTCTATTCTCTTCTCTGGCCCTAAGCGGAGGAGGCTTGTCTCGATAAGCTCGAGAAGATCTGCGAGATAGTCGGAGCAGTGGGGATGGTGATGTAACTTCTCGAATTCCTGTAAATAGAAGTGAGTCAATGTTGCAAGACGATAGACATCTCTCAAAGGAAGGGCCTCACCTCAATCACAGATCTTTTACCAATAGCACAGACCTTCGCCTTCTCATGCAGCCCTTCTGGTATTCCTTCTTTCAACCTCATGAAGTTGAAAAACCGATCTTCTTTATATCTGCCATCTCCCATCAGGTCCTGTAAATCTTCTTGAACCCTCCTTTGACAGAAGGATTCCACCTCCTCCCATCCGCCCAAATACCAGCTAGCAAACTCCAGGAGAACACAGGCGAGAGACCAGACATCGTAGCTCTGGGTCACTCTACCCTTGACGTCCCTTTCAGGGGCTCGGTATGTGGGTGAGAATCCCATGGTTCTGGCGTCAATGTTGGCAATGGACTTGGTGCCATGAAAGCGGCTCAGGCCCAGATCGGAGATTTTGAAGTGCCCTAGCTTTGCAGATGGCTTTCCCTTCTCTTCGTACTCTTGGAACCAGAGGATATTTTCCGGCTTCAGATCCCCGTGCAAACCGTGTTTCTGGTGTGTGGGAAAGGAGAATGCCCCAGAGTGTCCACCTTTGTCAGGTATGTCCCATTCATGAATCATCTTCATCCCCTCGACGAGTTCAAGGCATTGCTCCGAGAACCATAAAGCCGTGTCTTTATCGCGTGCCTGAGCCAAAGGTTCTCTGCATGCCTTCCAAAAGTCTTGTAGGGTGCCTTCGGCCCAGGGAAAGAGGAGATAATACTGTTGGCGCCATTGATACGTGCCCAGAAGTTTGATCAGCGGTAGATGGTCCCGTGTGCTGAATCTCTTCAGGTTTTCCACTTCATGCCGGAAGGCCTTTTCATCCAAGACATGCAGTCTTTTGATGGCGAAGGAGGGATTCTCACATTTGCCTGACTGAACACGAGAGTCTAGTCAGTATTTTGCGTAGACTATAGATCTTTATATCTCAAAGGAACTTACAGCGAGCTTGCCATGATTATGATGGGCTGGGTGGAATTTGACCCTCCACACATTTGCAAAGCCGCCCACCTTAGCGCCTTGTTTGACTTCATCATCTTCAATGAATGGGAGAACAACAGTCTCTTTCAAGCGATAATGAAGAACCTTGGGATCTTTCTCGGTGTTGAGGAAGAAGATTGGGATGCAGACTTCCCATTGTGTCTTCTCGAAGATTCTGATGTTGTTGTCGGCCCACCCATGGAACGACTTGATCGCCTGAGGCTTTTTCCCTGTGCCATCCAAGTCTGTGTCTGTCATCAACTCAAGAGGTGTCTTCCGTGCTCCGTTCGCGGTTGTGATTTTCTGCTTCTCGGCTAGGGCGAATGGTAGATGACTGTCGTAGATTCCTTCTCTCACGAAATCCTGGATGGTCTCCAATTGTTCTACCAGGGCCAGAATCGCGAAAATCTTCTTCCGAGACGTTGCGGCGCCTGAGGCCGTTGAAACGTCCAGTATGTCATCCGCCAGCCCGTCTAGATCAGGAGAGGAAGCCCTAGAAAGCTTTCGCATTTCCTCCTTGACGCGCTCTTTGGTGATGATCCTGTCGAGGGCATCAATTGGCAAGAAGTTGCTGGGTTGCTTGCCATCGGTTGAACACCTCGCATCACGAAGCTCTTCACCCAAGCTGAGACAATCTTCAGTGTACGCTGAACTTTGGGTCTCAGGTGTGTCTTTCTCCAGTAGGCTATCGTCATATCCGTGCGAGGAGGGCTGTGACTCGGCGAGGGCATCCAAGTCCTTCGACATTGAGTGGCTGTCTTCATCCAGCCTGAGACCTGTACCTGTCTCAGCGACCAGAAGTTCTGTGGACAGTTCATCGAAAGATGTTGTATCCTGCGAGTCTCTCTGTTGTTCTAGATGTTTCCCGTTACCGAGGTCGTCAACTTGACTGTTGGAAGCCACCTCGTGCCCTCCATGCTGGTCTGACGGATACAGATACAGGTCGTCAAGGGGGATGTTCTTGTCTCTCAAGAACAAACTCTCTCTCTTCGAGCTCACACTTTCCTGTTCTACAGTCAGCTATCTATCTTGCGCTTGAGGTGGATGAGATGTCTCTCGCATCAATGCTCACAGGTTCGCTGATTATGAAATCCATTGTACTTTGGTTGCACAAACTTCGGAAAAGAGCCTGAGGAATCCACGCTCTAGATGAAAAACACACTATTGGTATTTGTATCAACTTAAGCTCAATTGGTTACAGGGCAATTCAAGGTGTCTGTTACTGCCAAGACAGACAGATTGCGTGTGGCAGGGCAAGCGGCTCTCACATCGCACCGTCGAAAACGCGCGCCACCAGGAGTTCTGCAGGCAGATCCTACGAGTTGTACAATGCGTGAGTAAGCGGGGCAGTGCAAACTTCGAAAGTCCTTGCAGCACTACAATATGTATGTCGCCTAATATGGTGACGGGATCGATCGACGAGCCTGGCCCCGGGGCCAAATGCCCTCAGTCCCAAACTCTGTACTCGAGATTACTCAGTGTCGGCGTTCTCGGGTAGTACTGATGCGTCTCCGGCAGGGCTGCGGCCCACAAAGAGCCAGAAGGTGGTCAAGTTCGGTCAAGGAGCCGCCACAGAATTCGTTTCGGGCCAACTTAGCCAACCACAGCTTGTCGCTGAATTGGGGGCCTCGAGACCTTACCTGAACAGGCGGGTGCTAATTACTGCAGGCTTACCCTGCAGGAGCTTGCCTGAGCTGAACGGCTCCCGAGTATTTGCAGGAAAATATGCCTTGTCCAGCACTCATTTTTAGTGGAGGCTCAATCAGCTGTGGTACCTCTGCAAAGTGCCGATAGTCAGGCCCAGGGAGGGGCGGTGGACGGCATGGTCATACACCACTACTATAACTCACCGGTGAGCTCATGACGTTGCCGGTGCCGGCTTTTGGTGAGAGCGGATGGGTGAGTGCGTGGGATTGTAGCACAGTCGGCGCAGCCTCCTGGATGCCTTTTTTACACTTCGCTTGCGTCAAGACCCTTGTGGTCGCCTGACCCGTGGCCCCCACAGGATTCAGGCGACCGATCATTGCTCTCGTCGATGTGTCAGAGGGCTAGCAACCTGCTGCTGTACCACTTCGCATGGCCTCGGGCTCAATGCATTAGGCCTACTAGCTTTTTCTCGATCATGTATACGCATCTGCTGATCTTTCTACATTCCAGGTCGTTTCCTATGGCCTTGAGAGTAATGCCACAGCCGTGCGTGGCTGTTCGGTTAATCTTATAAATCTGCTTCCCTTCTCTCTGCGATCGTGGTATGGTTTTGCATTCATCAGCAGCTCTCTCGATTTCATTACACCTTATCCCCCCATTACTCTTCCCAACGATCCACTTCGCGACACAAAGTTTGAACTTGCTGCTACTGCGAAAACGCCACCAGATGTCTATTGGTCAGACGAGTTCGACCCCCTCTGTCCCTGACCGAGAATATGGGCGTGAGGCGACTTCACTCAATTCCCGGTCAGGCCCTATTCGGAGGCAGCTACACACAAAACATGCCAGTCCAACGAGGCTTTCAAGAGAGCTGAAAGCTCTCTTGGGCTACAATGCAGACTTCAAGGTGGAGGTCAGAACGATGTGCATCACAGAAACATGTTGGAACTAGACTAAGTCTTTAGACAGGTACACCACAACGTCTATACGATCGAAGCAAACCAGGACTTCGATCTGCAGACTCTCTGCCGCAACTGCAGATACACACATAGAAGAGACTCAAGCTCCACGTCTTCCGAGTCAGATTAGGCCACCCTCTGCTCATTCAGCGATTCCTTGTACCCGGCGTTAGGGGAATATTCCCAGATGTGGCGATCAAAAAGGTCCGGTGGATAGATGCTCCCACAGGGGAAAGCAATAGCTACATACCTAGCTCGCTCTCGCAGCATAATATAAGATCTTGTAATGGTTACGTTTCAGTCAACTTCTGGGGTCCAGACTCCACCAGAATCGACAATGCATTCAAATTCTGCATAGATTCCTGTACCTGTGCTCGTCGTGCTGCGGATCTCTTCCCACAGATAGTTTCGGACGCAACGTATGATATATCGCCTTCTGATTGTTCAAACTGGCTGTCAGGATCATCCCAAGGCTTCAGACTGTGTCATAAAAAAAACGGGTGTCGTCTCATCACACAAGAAGTGGTTGATATCCATTCAACGCGTCGAAAGTTTCAGCTGCAAGCCCCCATGCGGAAAAAGAGATTCCGCAATGATTTCCAAACGACGGTCATAAAGGGGCGCGGGGGAAAAGTCCCAGACGCTTAAATTCCATAAACTAATACTGAATTCAATCATTGTTCGCCAGTCATCATGAATCAATTATCAGCTATCAGGACAGGAATGCCATTTCCTCCTCGTTCAATGTATCTTTGGTAGCTGGTTTCTGACGATAGATAACGAAATACCACCACAGCCCAATTGTCAAAACTGTGAAAGCGACAGCGATGACGACGTAAACCCAGACGTAGCTGGAAATCTCAGGCTTTCCATTGGGCCCAGACCAGTCGAAGAAGGTCATTGAAAAAATTGACTGTAGGTCTCAGCTATATCCTAGAGCGCATGTTGTTAGGAAGGCGACATACCGCAAAGAACGTGCCTGGCAAGAACACCATTGTGAGAAGCGCAATCGACCTCATGTGTCGGGAATCTCGACTGGTGGCCAAAGCGATGTCGACGTTGGTTTCACCTTGTGCCTGGTATGGTCAGCATCTAGATAGGCATGGGTTCGACTTGTGAGTCATTAATGATCTTGGATGACTGTGGAAATAATAAATTCAATCTTCTAGTGGAAAAAAAGATCTGGAGTGGCCTGAGATAAGCATAAGGATGCGTCTTACCCATTGAGTTGCCATGGCCATGCCATCGACTCTCATCGTGCAATCTCTGATTTTGGCGTCATACTCGTCGATGATTTCCTGCACTCTGTCTCTGATCTTCACACCGACACGCCGCAAGTTGGCCCGTGAGGCGTCAGTATATTCCTTGCTGTCAAGCTCGCCATTCCGCACTGCTGTCCAAGGACGGCCCTGGCCGATAATATGATCCTTGAAGACAGTGTTTGAGAGCTCGTCGGTATGGCTGGCCAATTTCTTGAGCTGGGTGTTCCAGCTTACTAGCTGGTTTCTCAGGTAGGTAGTGTCAAGCCATTGAGCTCGTTTTGCCCGATTATTTGCTTCTTTCAATGATATCGGCATAGCATCCATCTCCTCAGGACTTGAGTCCACTGTTAGGATACGTGTTTCTACCTCGTCGATCGCGAATTCAACGACGTGTACTTGGCGCGTCCTCTCGAGCTCCGCAAATATCCCGGGCATAAGCAGTGGGTGTGAGACTTCAGTTGAAGCAGAGCTCAATCTGTTCACTATCTGCTTTTCGATCGAGAAGGGACAACCGAAAAGGATGCCAAAAGTGAGCCCACAGTGTGGGAAAAAGGTAGCAGTGAATGCGAGGTCCATTGCCCAAGAGTTTGTAGTGCGACAATTGTACACTGCAGTAGCATCAGTCCTCTTTCCCTACATAGCAATCATCAATCGAGGGTTTTTGGTGAGCTAAATACCGTATGCCGGGTGTCTGGGACCTTCTTGCCCCCCCATGTACACATCAGCACTCGAAAAGACCGGAATATCCGCTCGGCTGATAGTTCGCACTACAGAGTTGTGAATGCTGAATTTTCTAGCAATTCGCAAGAACACTTCTCTAGAGAAGGGAAGCACTTTGAGGTTCCGTCGACCACCGCTCCTTTCTTTTGCTTTGGAGTTGAGGGACGCTTGGAGGTCGTTATTGCTGGCAGATTTCTTTGCCAACTCTTCGTCGACGTACTGCAACCACTGATCCGAATTCACCTTTTTGATTCCCGAGAGGCCCATTTCACCGGTTCTTTTGGCAAGACTACGTGGTGAGAAGTCTGTCAGTGTGCTCAAACTACCAGCGTCCGTCTCGACTCACATGAGAACCAAACCCGACCTCGTTCCATCTCTCGGTGGGAGCTCCTGGATATTCACATTCACGGTCAGCTAAATTTCGCACGTGAAGAATTAGATAGACGAGAAGACACATGGAATGGCGCACGCCACCGAATGAAAGAAATCCTACCTTGCGGAACCAGTCATCCCATTCTTTTTCGTCTTTCAGGGTCCAAAGGACTGGCCCCTGATGAGATGTCAGCATGATATCTGCATTCAATCAGCGATCTACTCACATCATACTGGTCCAGTATTCGCAGGACTGTTGTGTCCTTGGGCTCAAACTTGAAGACCTGCTTCAAGTCGGCTGGGCCCAATATCGCATCATCACGAGCCCAGTCCATCTGAACTTCACAACGCGTAAACGTTGGGCTGAGTACGTGATTGTCCGCGACCCCCTTGTTGGAAGGGTGGGGTTGATTGACGAGGTAGAGTGGGCAGTAATCGTGATTGAAGCTGAGATTTTCCACACCTGCCCTCACGTTCCACGACAGGGGGGCGGAGCCCGCTAAGCCTCACATAAGCACATATTATGGCACTAATGCATGCAGTCTCCCGAACCATCGAAGGGCGCATTTCCACTTTCGAGAGCCCGTGAGAATGCCTTCTTGTCGCCTTGAAAAGGATTGGCTCCAAGTTGTTTGCCACTGCAAGGTCTGCAGGCTTCGCCCGTGACAGGATGGATTGCTCGACTACTAGTGAGGCTCGCAGGCAATGTCTCACAACAAGATTCAGCTGTATAAAGCGTTTCAATGTTGGGCTTCTAAGCTGTACTAACTCCAACTGCCGTCTCAATACGTACTCTAACTTTGATTAACACATGCCAGCCATTTCAAGCTTGTTCTGAAAGCTTTTGACTTCCAAAATCCTCAAAATCCAGACCGAGATGGAGATTCAGATGATCCGGGCGACCTACGCATCCCAAGACAATCTGGAGAGATTCTTGGTCGGAATCTTCGGTGAGGGAAGAGCCGAGGTCAGCGTAAGTTCTCCTAGCCAGACATCTCGTCAAATGATCAAACATGGACTGACCGTGTTTGATAGTGGGTGCGCGGAAGGTTCCAGTGCGAGATTCCGCGGAAACTGATGAGAGTATGTCAAGATTGCGAATGCCAGACCCCGTTCTTGAGTGGAAGAATGCCGTACTCATCAATGACCAATCCAGAGTGAACTGGAAAGACTGCGGAGCACAATAGCTATGGAGGATCATTACTAAGTTTGTTTGCTTGGAAGCAAGGTCACCATGTAGTGAGAGACTTTTTGGGTCGGAAAGTTTGAGTCTGGGTGCCAAAGTGAAAGTCATGGATGCGTAGCAAGATCTTGCGAGGCTCTGTGGTGCTCGTCGTTTCGAATAAATAGACCAAGTGGTCAGTAATTCAACAGACCAATCGAAGGTTTTAGACTCTTTCCTGGCGGCTTCAATGTCCCTGAACAGGATTGATAAATATCTCGAATGCTCTTCTATTCTCGTGACCTAATCAACACTCAAACGGAAGGCACAGGGGCAAACCAAAGAAAACTTTGGATGGAGAAGCCGTAAAGTTCTGGAAGACCGATAGCTTCGAAATTCACTGTATTAAATCCATGACTCGGGATATTTGATCCAAGTATCTAGCTTGACTATAACTGATAGCAGATCTCTCCAGGAAGAACAAGAGATCGCAGCCCCAGAAAAACCATTCCCTTCCTGCCTACCCTTCTTTCGGCAACTCTTCCCAAATGACGGTCGACTTCGTTCTGCTCTCGCTGTCCAAGGGGTCGTGACGTTGCAATTCGTCCGCGCGAAGTTGTTTTATGCTATTCTCGGCCTCTTCATTGAGAGGAGCAACAACTACAGTTGGTGCTCTCACCAGGCGGTCTTTGTATGGCTTGCCTCGAAAGCAGTAGTCATTGTCTGTCTCGCACCTAGAGACGAACCCAGACAGCTTTGCACTTAGCACTTTGGATGTTGACCTATCAGTAGTGGCGCCCTTCTCGTTCCTGGACAGAATCACCAACATCTCCCCCTCGATCATTTCTAGTATGTCGTGAATGAGCCCGGGGCAGCGATCATCGCTATGAAGCCGTTGGATCCACTTCGCTTCTAGTCAGTGCAAGACGCTAGTGGAAAAAACAAATTGCAGGGCTGGTAGTTGTGACTCGACGTACATTTTTGACTTCAGGTTTGACCTCAAGCGCATACCAATCCTTTGCAGTCTTTTTCTATCGAGCCAGATTCGTTAGCTATCTTTACGCATCTCAAAATTGAAGCGGCACTCAGGATCAAGATCGTTATATACTGACATCAATGATAGATTCTCTCACGTGGATGGCGTTTGGCTCCTGTCTCTGTAATCTTTTGACATTGTAGAAGATGTCTCGCTTCGCACCAGTGACGTATGTCGTCTTCTTCCTCTCCTTTTGGAATTCCTTGATAAGCTGTTGTCCTCCCATCAGCCAGGTCAGAATCTCGAGGAAGAGACAACCAAGTGTCCAGATGTCGTATCGTCGAGAAATCTGGCCACCCTGTATATCGCATTCTGGGGGCCGGTAGCCAGGCAACGCTGGGATCTTCTCGTTGGGGATATTGGATCGGCTCTTGTCGCTGTGCATATTCGCCAGGCCAAAGTCCGAGATCACCAGTATACCTCTCACGTCTGCGATTGATCCAAACCAAAGGATGTTGTCCGGCTTGAGATCAGTATGCATGCCGTACTTTGCAACCTGTGTATTGGAATGCAGGTGCAGTGGCTCGTGTATTGATTTCATCGCGCCCATGATGCCCTCCAGTTGCTTTGCTACCCACCGCACCTGGAGAATATCCCATGAAGGGTTCGGTGTTGTCTCCCAATACTCAGGCAGGTCAAAGCGGGCGTATGGAAACACGTAGTGGTATTGCTTGTCTTCCGGTGTTGCTCCTTTGGATACGCTGGCCAGAAGCGTCACGAGATGGTCGTGGACCAGTCCGTTGAATCGCTTCAGATGCTCCAGCTCCTGCTTGAACTGTAACTCCTGGAACTCTTTATTGAAGTCGCTTTTCAATAGCTCTTTGACAGCAAACTTGTCAGCGTGGACTTGTATCTGGGTTGAAATGTCAGCTGTTGAATGGAATACAAGTCAAAAGGAGTTTGCGAAAAGTTAATATACCCACCGTTCCCAAAACTTGCTGGAAGCCATGGCAGTCACTATGAATATCAACACAGTAGACTTTCCCGTAGGCACCTGCCGCTGTTGGGGCATTTGAAGATTGCATATCGCTGGTCTTAGTAGATTTGCACCACGGCAGGATATGGCGATCACAGAAATCGTACTCTTTGACGGTGTTATTGTGGTCCAGATCGAGACACGGCACTAGGAGCATCCACTGTGTATGTTCGAAAGCCTCCCTGATAGGAGTTTTCCATTTGTTGAACACCTTGATTGGTGAGTCAGTGTTCTTGAGGAAAAGATGACTTTTGCGTCTGGCTTCTTGCACGTCGTCGCGACGGTGGAAAGGTAGAGTTTCATCCGACAACTTTGCATCGATGAAATCACGAATCCTTTCACCCTCGTCGATTAAGACCAAAATGGCGAATATTCTGATGTAGGCCGGCTTCTTGTCTGTTGTGGCTTCATCCGTACAAATATAGTCCACGTACTGATCGGCGTTAGGAAGACTGTCGTAAGACCTAAGTTCTGCCAGGACTCGCTCTCTCGTGAAGAGGCGATATATCCTTTTCAGCGGATAGAAATGCGAAGGGTCGCCCTTGACATATTGATCTCGTAGCAGTTCGGGAAGGCCGACTGTATCTTTAGCTTGCTGCGCTTCAGAGACCTCTTGAGGGAAGGTATCGTTCTCATATAGAACGCCCTCAATGCGTAGCTCCGGAGCGTCTCGAGACATGGAACTGGACTGGGCAAATTCAATATCAGTGTTCGGTGAAAATTTACGGGACGAGCTTCTTGCCAGAGTGCATCAGTTAGATGGATATGGAAGCTCTGTAATATAGTGAATCGATCTTTGGGAGAAACGAAAGTTTACGATGTAGCTCCGTCGGAGCTGCGACAGCCGTAGAGAGCACAATTTCCCGTGTGAGGTGGGTCTGCGATGTTGTCTGCTTTTTCAACAGGCTATCCAAGTGTAACAATGTATGTGGCCGATCATATCAAGGGCTTGTGTCCTCTCATAGGCTGACAGACTGAAGGGGCGTCACAGCCTGCAGGCACTCTGTGTGACGGTGTCCCTTCCCCCCTTTTTCGGTCAATACCGGTCCAGTTGGAGCCCAAGCATGATCGTAGGGAGTATTGGAATCTTTGCTCAAGGAGCTGCCCAAAGGAGTAAAGCCCAATGATGACAATCATCAAGCCCTGCAATAGAGCCCCAGGAAAAGTGTGCGCTCGATACAAGTGTCCTGCAGGTCAGCGTGTGATGGCCATGATGAATCACACGCTCCATTTGTATACCGAGCCAGCTGCCAGCCTCATTAATGCACATCAAGGTGGGAAGAGGAGAGGGGTAAATGAGGCTCTGCGCCCACCTGTTCCCTCGGCTTTTTTGCCATTTGTTACATTCATGGCCACTCTCACCTTGTACCACCAGACGCTAGCAAACAATTGCTGACTGACAAACAAGCCCAAGCAGGCGGTGTAGCTTCGTAGACGAGGAAGGCGAGGCAAGTATCCAGGGCTGCCGATTTGTCATTAAAACTAAACGTTGCATTAACATGAAGATGCCTCGGAAGACATATCGAATCGGAGAGATTGCAAGTAGTGTTCGAGGACCAAAAAAGACCATTGGGTGTAATTGCCTATGTACCTAGGCCTCAAAGTGCTCGTTTCTTGCTGAGGCTTTTGCACCTGCAGATAATCACTACTTCAGTATCTCGCTGGGGAGTTCACCCTATAGGGCAACAAATATATCTTACTGCCGTTGCTGCACGCCCACGTTGAGTCGATGCGGCCGCTCGAATCGCCAAGGCAGACAAGTAGACACAACATAGCGAACAGCGAGGACTTCTGGCACTCATGATAACTTTGCAAGAGACACTAGATACGCAGAAGAGATTCAATGGATTGATTGAAGCGTTTGTGGTTGGTGCGAACCCTCTAGGATGGGTTATAGTGTTGCTCGAAGCAAAGACACCATCCAATGTCGTTTCGTTTTCCGCGGGAAACTCTAGTAGCGAGTCAACGCTCCCGCGGACAATTTTCCGGCCAATTACCATCGCCGAGTCCAATCAACACCACGCATAGACGGCCGACCGATTGACAAGCCGATACGACTTCGTATGTGGGGGTGGTGGAGTATAAAGAAAGTATCTCTCTCATGGAGCAATAGTTCAGCGCATTGATGTGTCAACGAGCCAGCTCTTACGACACTAAAACCAACTACTCACCTGACATCAACCCTTGGGAAACCCTGCATCTTGTCTTTGGATAATCTTTGAGCCTTCGGCCAGGTTTTAAATCTTCCAACAAACACAATGGGTTCCGTCAGTCCTGACGAGGCCTTCTGGGCTAAGCACGACAAATATCTCATGTCAACGGGCGTTCCTCCCTGCCCTGTCGTCATCACCAAGGCCCAGGGCACACGTCTGTACGATGCGTCCGGCCGATCAATCCTGGACTTCACATCTGGCCAGATGAGCTCGCTGCTCGGCCATTCCCACCCCGAGATCGTCGAGGTGGTCCGAAAATCCGTCGGCGAGCTGGATCATCTTCTCTCAAACATGATAACTCAACCGGTTGTCGACCTCGCTGAGCGTCTTGCGAAGTTTCTTCCGCGGCCACTCGAAAAGTCGTTCTTCCTGAACACAGGATCCGAGACGACTGAGGCTGCGATCAAGATGGCAAAGATGTACACAGGCAAATTTGAGATTGTAGCATTCAGCGCATCTTACCATGGCCTCACATCGGGCTCTGGAAGCGCGACTTATTCAACCGGCAGGAAAAACGCTGGCCCTGCAATGCCGGGCCAACTTGCGTTTCCCGCACCGTATGCTTACCGGTCGATATTCCGCAAGGCGGACGGGAGCTATGACTGGGAGAAGGAACTCGACTTTGGCTGGGCGATGATCGACCGACAATCTGTGGGATCCTTAGCAGCCTTCATCTTGGAACCGATCTTGTCAACCGGCGGGATATTGGTGTTGCCCAAGGGATATCTCGCACGCATGGCCGCTGAGTGCAGGAAGCGCGGCATGTTACTCATCATGGACGAAGCGCAGACGGGAGTAGGCCGCACGGGCAAGATGTTTTGCTTTGAGCACGAGGAGGGTGTGGTGCCGGATATCTTGTGTCTGTCAAAGACTCTCGGGTGCGGGCTACCACTGGCAGCTGTGAGCACGACTGCTGAGATCGAGAGGGGTGTGAGGGAGGGCGGGTTTCTCTGGCTGACCACCCACCTCAACGACCCCCTGACTGCAGCTGTGGGAAACAAGGTTCTTGAGATTGTGGAGAGGGACAATATTGCGGGACGTGCTGCCAAGAGGGGAGAGCAGCTTCATACGGGGCTCCTGAGGCTGCAAGAGAAGTACTGGTGCATCGGCGACGTTCGGGGCATAGGACTGATGCAAGGCATTGAGATTATCTCGGACAGGGAGGCAAAGACCCCAGGACCGGAGATAGGACAGGCCGTCAGTGACAGAGCGCTGGTGAACGGTTTGTCCTGCAACATAGTCAACTTGCCTGGCATGGGAGGCGTCTTCAGGCTGGCACCTCCTGTTACTGTATCGGCGGACGAGATTGAGGAGGGATTGAGGATTTTGGACGAGTCTTTCGAGTATGTGCTCAACCAGACAGGACGGCTAGGCAAGTGAGAGGTGACATACAGTGCAGCGCATACCAAATTTTTCAAGACAATGCCAATAGCACTCGGATGCCATTAAGCCACAAGAAACAATGTTTCATTTCCGAACGCCAGTAGCAATGACCATGCTGCCAGGCTGCTTGCCACTCAGATCTCAGGGCACGTTGCGTGACACCGGGAGGTTGTGGAACATCTCGGCACACTTGTGTCAGAACTCGGGCGTGAGTGAACGAGAGCAGCGTTTACTAGCGGGGTGTGTACTTTGAGTAGGCAAGCTCGAGGCAAGGTAGGGTTAAATTGGAGCAAAGTGGGTGCGTTTTGCGGGACGAAACAAGAAGGACGCCACGACGCGTGCTTGGGTTGGGGGCTTGTTCAGGGAAAGCTTATGGCGGGAACTTCCGTGCATGATGGAGAGCTGGATTGAAAGCAGCACTAGAACGCCGTGAACGCCTTCGGATGAAAGTTCGATGGGGAAGGATGAGCCAGCCAGGCAGCCAGGCCAGCCCAACCCGAGTGGCGCAGCAGTCATCAGTAGCTTGGTGGTTGGTGGTCGTGGCTCCGTTGACAATGAAACTGCGCGTCAAGCCTCCAATGCCAACCAGTCCAGACGCGATGTGATGGAGCAGAGATGTGAAACCAGGCCACGATATTGCTGCATATGTAGGCAGGTGGGCTGGTGGGCTGGTGGGCTGGTGGGCTGGTGGGCTAATAACAATGGTGCTGACGGGTGGGTGATGGAGAGAGTGATGAATGCGCCGCCGGCAATAGGCGTGCCGTGGCAAACGGGAGATCTTCGACAATAGCGTCTTGAAAGGGAGGCGCGGAGGCCTGTGGGAGGCTAGGGAGAGAGCTCTGCGCAGCTGCCATCCCTGCAAGGCCTGCCGTCGGGTGGGGTCCCTCACTCTGTCCGGGCCAATCGAGTGAGCCCAGCCAACGCCCAAATGACGTGTACCTCTCTGGTCCCAGGCCTCGACACACAAAGCAAGCACTCGACACTTGGAAGGGATGAAGTCATGGTGGTTAGGACAGCCTCGTTAAGCAGCCAGAATCAAGGCCACATGCCCATCCTGCCATTCCCTCCCCACGCCATGCCATCTGACATTGAGCGCTGGGGAGGGAACACGATGACGGCAACGGCAATGCCAGTGCAGTGCAGTGCAGTCCTCCCTGTCTCCCTGCTACTGTCTGCAGCCCTGCTACTGTCTGCAGGTCGAGTCCGGTCCAGATCCAGATCCAGTCTCACCTGGCGAGAGCTGCTGCTAACCTACTGGCTTGCTGCAACCCCACGTCATTCTTGCTGAGCCCACCATGGCGCTTGAAAGATGCTCTGGCTGGGAGGTCTTCTCTTTTTTTCCTTCCCTTTTGTTGTTATTATATGACTAGCCCAGCCGTCTGTTCGTGCCGTTCTGGGAAGACTCTCTCCCTTTCTGCTTTGTTGTAAATATTGTCACACACAGCGCCATTTACTCTGGTCCTGAACTTTCAAGTTCCCCCATACATCCTCGAGTTGAACCTGACCATAACCTTCTCCAACACGACCGGCTCCTCATCACTACTCCAAGATGCCTCTCGGCTTTGTCCCCATCGCCCATATCGTGGCTGTCGTCTTCAGCATAGTAGAACTTGGCTTGACAGGCTACATCGTCAGCCTCTACGACGGCACCTACAACAATGGCTACTACTACGGGGGCACCTACTCGCCCGATCGCGTCAACTTCATGCTGTTCAACTCCATCTGGTCCCTGCTCGTCCTCGCATATATTGGCATCACACCCCTCTACATGGCCAGCATCTTCCACAAGCTCGCTGCTCTGGCCCTGGAAGCCATCACCATGATCTTCTGGTTCGCGGGCTCCATCGCCCTGGCTGTCTTTGTCGGTGTGCCGAGGTGCCACGGAAACAGCTGGTGCGGCTCGCTGCAGGCCGCTGTCGCGTTTGGCTTTTTCTTGTGGTAAGCTGAGTACATGTACTGCTCCAAATTGTTACCTTCACCGAATACTGATTTAAATATGTAGGGCAATCTTCCTCTTCTTGATGGTACTCGACGCTATCGAGGCCATGAAGTCCCGCCGCCACCACTCAACGGGTACTCACAGTCACACCAAGCCCTACGCTGGCGCCTAAGCACGTGCCCTAGACGGCTGTCGCGCTTCTCATCTGGAATGGCTGTTAGATGGCCCTGATAATAATGGCGTTCGCGCTGTCTGACTATCCTTATTGGGCGGGAGACATCGCGGAATGGGAGGAACTATACTGAACAAGAGACTATTACTCGGGGCGTTTTATGGGGCGTGTAGCGGGGCTCTGACTTCTAGTCATAATTTATACCCTGAAGATACCACAAATACTATTTATATCTATTCCCCGCTACTATTTCCATGTACTCTCTCAAGGCCGTCGGACTCAACAGAATAGGTATGTGCCTCTCACGTTGAGACTAAGACTTACTCTATGCCTACTAGGATAACTCTAGTGGCATGTCCGGCCGACTTTCGTATGGTCAGAAGTTTTCGGTGAAGTGTTTAACAGCTGACGGCTTTCACAGTAAAGTGTACTGTACTGCAGTGGCGATCTGCTTCTATTTTCATTTTGCAATTTCCACTCCTAACCTCGCGACTCAGGTGGTCAATTTACTTTGTTGCTCTATAAGCGGTGCCCTTGTAAGGCAAACATCCGACGAACCGCCGATGCTTGGCGTTGGCTTGGCCTACCCCGATAGACTGGGTCGGTTTCCCGACCTGGAGCCAGATAGCATCCTCGCTTGGACACACGTGCGTCGCTAGCAATCGATGAAGCTTGGAACTTGACCAGGCTATTGATACGAAGAGAGGCGGGGGGATGGGGGTGGATTTACTTTATAAACCACAACGGGCAGTCGTCGGGAGAGATTGACTCGGCTTCTTCCTCTGAGGATCACCCCAGTACACCAGCGACTTGCATCTCCAGGTCTGCCGAGGCACTCGTTCTGGCAGACAGCGTCTTTGAGGGTCTCAAGGGCAATTGGGACAGCTTCGCGGTAATTAGTTCTGCTGCCAACCGTTATGATGGCCTTCGGAAAACTCGCTGTCGCCGGTCTCCTGGCCTCCACAGGCCTGGCGACCCCAATCGTGCCTCAAACCCGGGCAGACCAGCACCAAGGCTCACAACAGCAGCTGATCAAGCAAGTGCAATTGGGCCCGCGGCCGTATTTCCTCGTCAACGACATGGACCCGAGTCCACTCAAGGACGAGCTCGAAGCCTGCTCGGAGATGGAGATGCGGCCCTCGCGCTTCTCAATCGGCCACCGCGGCGGCGGGACCTTGCTCATCCCGGAGGAGACGCGCGAGTCCGAGCTCGCCGGGCTCCGCATGGGCGCCGAGGTGCTCGAGTGCGACGTCGTCTTCACGTCAGACCGCCAGCTCGTCTGCCGCCACGACCAGTGCGACCTGCACTCGACGACCAACATCGTCGCCATCCCGGAGCTCAACGCAAAGTGCACGCAGCCCTTCTCGCCGGCCGACCCGGCCGCCGGCACCGCCGCCAGCGCCAAGTGCTGCGCCAGCGACATCACCCTTGCCGAGTTCAAGACGCTGTGCGGCAAGATGGACGGCTTCAACGCCACCGCCGAGACGCCCGCGGACTTCCTGCACGGGACGCCCGGCTGGCGTACGGACCTGTACGCGACCTGCGGCACGGTCCTGACCCACCGCGAGTTCATCCAGCTGGTCGACGAGTCCGGCGGGCCCGAGGTGCAGTTCACGCCGGAGCTCAAGACGCCCCAGGTGCCGATGCCGTTCGGCGGCAACGGGTCTGACTACACACAGCAGGTGTATGCGCAGCAGATGGTCGACGAGTACCGGGACGCCGGGGTCGACCTGAAGAGGCTGTGGCCGCAGAGCTTCCTCTACGACGACATCCTGTACTGGATCGGCGCGGTGCCCGAGATTGCCAGCCAGGTCATCTTCCTGACCGAGACAGAGGGCGATATTGCCAATCTTACCAACTATGCCGAGGCAGGAGTCAAGATCATGGCGCCCCCGCTGCCGTTCCTGGTCACGGTGGGCGAGGACGGCAAGTCCGTTGTGCCTTCTGAGTATGCAACCGAGGCGAAGAGGCTTGGCTTGAAGCTGGTCACCTGGTCGTTTGACCGGTCGGGCCCTCTGAGCCAGGTGAAGGAGGATGATGATTACTACTACACTTCCATCGCGAATGTAACCAACAATGACGGAGATGTCTACAATCTGCTGGACGTCCTGGCCCGGGAGATTGGGGTGCTGGCCGTCTTCTCGGACTGGTCTGCTACAGCCACCTATTACGCGAACTGCTTCGGCCTGTTCCCAACATATTCCGACTGGGTAGACTAGGTCTTTTGCTATGTACAAACATAGCGCAGTGGCATGGACATCATACACCCATATCCACGTGAATAAACACCCGTTAATGTTCTAATGAATCTGCTCTCCAAGTATATTGCGGTTTCAATCATGATTCGGTATGGGGGCCTCATCTAAATAATGATGGATCGCAGGTACACGTAGGCTGAGAACCATTCTATAAGACGTATTCATGTAGAAACGAATCGGGCTACTTGCTCAAAGTAATAATCTACTTAACTTACCCAGACCTCCTGGCTCACAGTGTACGTATCAGACACCTGGGCAGTCACATTTGATGGGAAGCTCTCGTGAGACGTTCAATAGGCAGATGACTCGCGTTCAACAAATTCTTCTTACATACTAATTTAGATAAACTAGGTCTTCACATTTTGTTTCACCATCAGCCAGCTCACCCTTGCCAGGTGACCCTCTTCTCCCTGAGAAGCCCAACCATACCCATAGGCAACAACCCCGCATCAACAATACTCAAGCCCCCAAAACGCTCGATAATCTCAGGCCCGTACATGGCCGTGATCCAGCGCCAAGTGGCCTCCATGTTGTTCCACTGCTGCTTGATCGCCTGGCCGCCGGGCTTGAGCTCGGCCAGCGCCGTCCCCAGCTCCGGTATCTCGTCGATGCTCTCCTCGGCCGGCTGCGCCATGAGCTGCTGAAACACCCACAGGACGTCGTGGGGCGCGTACTCGTCTGTGATGATGCCAAGATCCTCGCGCGGGCCGGTGAACTCGGCAGTGCTGAGGAAGGTCTCGCGGTCGTGCTGTGACTCTGGCATCCACTGCGGGTCTTGGATTCCGTGGCGTTCGGTGGTGGCGTTGACAAAACGGGTCCGGAGGCGGGTGTAAGCCTTGTGCTCGGCCTCAAACATGTCCTTGAAGAGGCTGTCTTGAGACTCGAGGACAGAGTCTCGGACCTGGAGCAGAGAGACGAATGGTGACTGCAGATCGAGGCCGCCCAACTCGACGGGGAAATAGAAGTAGCCATCAGGGATGTCGGCGATACCAAAGCGTTGCTCGATCGTCTTCCGGAGATAGCCAATAATGCTGGAAGAAGTGCCAATCCCCCCGTTGCTGGTGTCAGAGGAGAAAACCTGCTGCTGAATGCGCTTGTGTGTCGCCAGCATAGCATCTACATGCTGGCGCCCGAAGCAGTTTGCAGGCTTGCCAAAGTTGGAAGAAATGAACCGCGCTGCGAATGCATTCCAGGTCTGGATGGAACTGAAGACACTGGTTTTGTCATTCAGCTGCTTCTTGAGCTCGTCGATGTGCGCGTCTACCATGTTTTGGTCGATCTCGAAGCGTCCTGTCTGGGGCGAAAGGACAAGGAAGCCCCACCGAATGCTGCCTTCCGGAAGGGCTTCATCGATGTCAAGTTCAGATTCCTTCTTGTCCGAAACACGGACGGTTCCGGTCTTCTTGTCATTGATACACGTACCCGTCACGCTAGCAAAGTCATCGACGGCCTTCCACGCTGCGACCGCAGTGTTGTGATTGGGGGACCAGAACCACAGGTCATCGTTGTAGCGCCACAGAGGCTGGCCAGATGCAGCTTGGTTGACCGCCAAGTCTAGGCAGAAGAGCACAGTCTCGCCCAAGACGTCACTGAGCGCATGGGACGTAGGGACTCCGCGGCGCCGGGCCTTGAAGGACGCCTGGTCCTCATCCGTGAATCGAAGCGGAGCCTGGAGGTATTGGGTGAAGAAACTAAGCCAGGACTCCGAGACGCCGAAGAAACGCAGGACGGTGCAGATGGTCTCGTGAGGCAGTAATGACTCCCACTCTTCAAAGACGGCATGGAAAGCAGTGATTTCCCCATGGAGCCTTGTGTTGATGGCAACCTCGGTGGCCAGTAGGTGAATCACCTGTTGCTTGAGCTGCATGAGTGTCTTTGCGGGTTGAGACGGATCGACTCTTTCATCGTCGTCATCATCATCCACTTCCGAGCATATCTCGTACATGGGAGCAGACAATCTGGCGGCCTTTGAAGCAAGCTGTCTCCGTATTCTCGCAGGCCTCTTCCGCTTCCGATCTCGAATCGCAAAGTCCTCAAACTCGGCCTCCTCGTCTCCGTCCTCTGTCTCCAAGACCTCGTCGACGGTCTTCAGAAGCTTTGCGACAAAGTAATCATTACGGTAGATTTTTTGACGCTCTAGTTGAAGGCTGCGACGTTGGTGGACCGGTCCGAGGTAGTACTCGAGACGTCTCTTCTTCGCCCTGGGTATATCCTCGTGCAGTGTAGTCCAGGCACCCTCCGTCTTCCGAAACGAGGTGAAGGCACTTTTGAAAAACACAGACCACTTGACGCCAATGTATTGGAGGAAAATGGCCTGCAGGACGTCTTCGTGCATATGAATAGAGAATTTCCCGCTGATCTTGCGTCGCTGCTCAACGAGGACACCTTTGGGGCCCCATTTCCAGGACTCGAGTGATGCCAGACGCAGATTAAGGACGTCGGCAACCTCTGACAAGATAACGGGACTCCCCAAGAAATCTTTGAGGACTTCCCGCTTCTCATTCGTCAACAGGTCGGAAGACATGAGCCCCTGGATTGTCCACTTTAGATTGTAGTGGTTCAGCTGGTCAGGACGAGAGATCTCAACCTCAAAGGCTTTAACATCCTGTCGGAGGTCTTGAACAGCCTGCCACTTTTCCTTACTGGCTGGTTCCTGATCAGATGTAGTAAGCCCGAACAGGCCCTGTAGATAGCCACCAAGCGAGTCGACATCAACATGCGCTGGTTCAAAGGCCTTGCTTTCCCATTCCTGCTTGGATTTCAACTTCGCCGAGCTGCCGACATCTTCGAATGCATCGCCCATATCTGTGTCCTCGTTGTCATCGCTTCCAACTTTTTGGTCACCAGAGAGCCACTCGGTCACCAGCTGCCCGTAGAGAGAAGCATACTGAAACTTCAGTGACTGGACCTCAAGATGACGCAGGAGATCATTCTGCCAATTTTCCAAGGATTTGGTCGAAATTGAGGGATCATAACGGGCCTGTGCAAGGAAGCGGTCGAGGTTCTTTAGTTGGGCCTCTAGACGAGGGTGCCTTGTTAGATTTGTGAGGACCCTTCCATCCTTGTCCAACTTGATGCCGAATGACTTCTTGACACCGTGACCCAGAAGACCTAGTCGCTCGACGGGATCTGTCTGGGACTCAAAGGATGAGAGCGTAGATTTCCTGTTCTTTTCGAAGGCAGCGCGTTTCTTGGACAGTTCGTCGAGCTTTGTGTCCGTGATCTGCTGGAGAGTCTCGGAGAACACGCTGCCACTCATGATGCTTGGAAATGATTCGAATTGGTATGTGAGATCGGATCCAAGGTCGGAAACCTGAGGGTGTAGATTTGCATGTAGGATAGAAGCTGGACTTTTCTTTTCCAAGGCAAGGATGGGAGGCACCTTCAATTTATATGCAGATATCCTGAGCCAAAGGAGCCCTTGGCACTTCTCCACTAGTGTGGCACTTTTGAGCAGCACCCAATGAGACAGGAGACCGCCAGGCAACCATCCGTGGTAGTACCGATGACTCTACCTCACCAAACAAGTCTGGTCTAACCTGATATGCACGTTGAAATCCAGTATGATGAGCCCAGTTTTCTCCGGGATGTTTGTCCTGGGAGATCGGGTTCTGTCTACCTGCAGGAGGCCCCCAGGTGCCCCCTCGGATGACACTGCCTAGGTGGACTAGTCCGAAACAGCTCAAATATCCTCTTCGCAGATCCCTCCGATGGCACAAGTGATGGCTCTCCTAGTATTTATAAAGTCGGACGTCGTCTCTTCCACCAGACTCTCTGAGCAGCCTTTTATTCTGCCAGCCGTAATATACCCTCAGAAGCCCACACCCAGCGGCAACAAAGAAGAGCAACCCGGCGTTGACCCAATGGCCAGTAGGGTACCCTTTTTTGGCCTCATCAGCCTTGTAGATCCACACACCCGCGATCTGTCCTGGAGCGCCTCCAAGGCCGATGTTCAGAGCAATGGCGAGTCCCACGGAAGCCGTGCTAAAGATGTTTGACGACAGCCATCCTAGGAGCGGAGGTATGCAGGCGAACGCCCCGGCAGCCGCGACTATCAGACATCCGTAGCGAGAAGAATATGCATCTGCTGGTAGGACTGCCGAGGCCAAGAAGCCGCACGCGCCGACCGTCGCACTTACAGCCGAGTGCAGGCTTCTCGAGTTGAAGCGATCGGCTGACCATGACACGAGTATCTGAACCACGTATGCTACGGCGTAGGGAGGAACGCTCATGAGCTGGGCCTCAAGATCCTTGTAGCCGAGACCCGCTGTGATGGATGGCGTGAACAGAGACAGGCTGCTGAACGGCGTCGAGATTCCAAAGTAAACAGCATAGTGGCCCCAGAGCCTCCAATCCAAGAGTGTCGCCTTCGTATCTTGCCACCAGTCTGACTGGTGAAGCCCCTTGCTGCCTTCAACGTGGAGCCTACGGACGGCAAGCGCCCTCTCTTCCACAGAGAGCCAGCTGACAGTCTCGGGGAAATCTGGCAAAAGGAAAAACACCAAGAACGCAGATAAACACGAAGGGGCTCCTTCGATTAGAAACAGCCAGCGCCATCCAGATAGTCCATTGACCTGGTTCATGTGCCCGACTCCATACGCGATCGCTCCGCCAAAGGCTCCAGCAAGAGTGGCGCTGGCGAGGATAAAGGCGACGCGTATGCTTCGCTCGTCCGTTCTGTACCAAAACGTGAGGTAATAAACTAAACCCGGCTGTAACATGTTAACTACTCGGTACAATGAATAGCGTGAGGGTCTCTGAAGGTTGTTTGATAGATCGACCAGTGCAAACATAGAACAAAGATTAATCACATACGAATAAACCGGCCTCGAAGACTCCTAGCAGGAAGCGAACGCCAGTGACGGTGCCGTAATTGTGAGCCCCGGCGAGACCCATGGAGCAGGCGCCCCAGCCAAACATGAGTATTGCGATCCATCTCGATGGGCGGAGTCTCTTGAGCAGCACTGCAGCACGAGTGTTAGCATCTCACCGGCTTCTAGCAGAGGCTAAGCTCTGAGGAATGATTCGAGTTATGCGCACCATTGGAAGGCACCTCAAACAGTCCGTAAGCCACAAGAAAGACCATCAGGGCAATCGTGTACTGATAATTTGACATGCCCGTCTCAGACATGAGGTCGTGGTGGGTCGACGAGTTGAGGATCTTGGCGTTGCCGATGTTGGACCTGTCCAGATAACACAAAAAGTAAATGGCTGCTGAGAGAGGGACGATGCGCTTGTCCTGCTTCCACAGCAGAGCCTTTTCCGCCGCAGATGAGATGGGCGCGTCGTCCGCATTGTAAGCCTGAGAATGACAAAGTCGAGTCAGCCGGTCCGGTGAAGTCAAAATCAAAGTCAAAGTGAAGACTGGTGTCACTGACCTCTTTGACCCCGTACTCAATGTCTTCCACGGCATCCATCTGGCCACCGGACCGAGCCTCGGCAGCCTTCATCTGTGATGCGTCCATCGACACTGGTCAAGTCACAAGAAAAGGGCGAAGACGAAGCCTCAAGATGTGTATGTCAGGAGGGGAACTGTTGTTCGTCAGTGAGGGCGGCAGATTACGTGGCAGGTCGCCGCTTGGTGTCAACGGGTCAAGATCTAGTCCAAGTATGTAAGTAGCCAGGTAGACTGACTACTCATAGTTGCCGAAAAGCAGATGGCCGGCAGTCTGTTCGGTCACCGCTGTTGTAACGAATACTGGGGAAGACATGGAATAATCCGGGGTAATATCCAATGGACACGACCCAGGCACACTGATCCGAGAGAGGTTCCAAGTTGGGCCCCCATCTATTTCCAAATCTGGTGGGCTCCCCCGCAGAAAGGATGTAGTTCGCTGACCATTTCCCCGCGAACCACTCCCCGCTGCACGACGGGGAACTAGAACGAGGACTCCGCATGCGGAGCTAAATGTCAGTAGACAAGACCCAGTGAGTGGCCGCTGGCTCCTGGAACTAAGTGTATGCGGGTCATTCGGACCGACATGACCTTCTATTAGGTAGGCTGAGGACCAGTCTTGCTATCTCCAAGGCTTCAGCGCATTGAGCTTGCGACCTGAGGGTTTAATCTGAGCCCAGACTGCATATCTCTCCTCCTCCGCTTTGCCCCAAGCGCCATTACAGAGGCTAGCGAGGTGAATAAATCTCGAAGCTGGAGAGAAGGAGTCGCATAACTCTTCTCGTTCAAGAAATGGACATCTTTTGCTCTTGTTCAGTTCACCCTATCTCCTGCGGTTGATAAAGACCTAGAAAGGTTAAATCTGGTACAGGGAGACTGCTGCCGGTCCTGTGTGAGTTTCCAGTTTTGGGACGCCTGTGCTTCCTACTGCGACCTTATATGAAGTTATATCACGCACGTGTGGAGACCTGAACTTATGTACCAGGCATATATGATCTCGTACGGCTGCATACTTGCTTACAAAGCTCAGCGATAGTAGCCGAGAACTTGCTGAGCCATGAATTACCGGTAATGGGCATCCTTAAACAACGACGGAACGGACCTCGACTGTATGCTCTGAGATTACCCTCCATGTCTTCTATATCAATCGTTGTGGTTGGACGCCATCGCCCCCATTGTATTATATTAGATATCCAGGCTGAGAAAAAAAGGATAGAAAATTTTAATGATCACATGGCGCCTTTCTATTCACGTGTTACGATACAAGACTTCAGGGCTCTGTCAGAGGCATTATTCAAGATTTTGGATCTGCTGCGGCATCTATAGAGTATATGTGGAAATGGCAGCAGTTGGCTGCAGTGGCCGTAGCTAATTAGTCAGCCGCAGCCCCTCGGCCCGATAAATAATCCGGCCGAAACGCTTTCTTTAGACTAGCCTATAGCTATCGCCTTTCTAGCAATAGCTTTAACCTAACTATTACTAAATTAATTAAATTATTTCTGCCTACTACTTTCTACTTTTATATATATACACCTCTAAGCCCTAAGCCTAATTAATACTAATTAATAATTACTTAATAATCCCTAATAATAAGGTTAAAAAGGTAAACCTTAATTATTATTAACTATAAGCCGTTATTTATAAAGCCTTTAAACTATATTAATTAAGCAATAATTTCTATATTATAATTAAAGTATTTTTTAATTTAATAGCTATAAGCTTATATTTAAAAAATATTAAAATTAGCCGTTAGCTACCGCTTATAACTATTATTAAGTTTCTTTATAAAAAAAACCTTTAATAAAAATATTTATAACCTCCGGTATATTTTATTATACTTACCTTATTATTAACTTTATCTCGATAAGCTTCTTCTTTTAATATCTCTTTTAAATAACTATTATAATTATATATTATAATCCTTTCCTTTTTTAACCTCTTTTATAGCTTAAGCTATAAAAAAGGCGCCTTATTGGAAAATACCCTTTTTTTTAAACCTCTAGCCCCCTTTTTCTTTTCCTACCCTTATAATAAATATAAATTAAAACCTTTAAAAACCTAAAACCGAAAAAAAAACCTTAATTAATAATAAAAATATATTTTCCTTACTTTAAAATATAAAATAAGTTAGCCGGAAAAGCTAATAATTTAAAACCGATAAACTATATATAATATTTAAAATATACCCGAGATAACTTTATTAGGATTATTACTTAATTTATCTTTATAATATTAATATATCCTTAACCTTAAGATTTTTATTTATATTAAACCTTTATTTAAATACTTTATTATAACCTATACTTTTTTTATATTTTATACCCTTTTTTATTACTATTATTTTTATTTTTCTTTTTCTCTTTTTTTTACTCTTATTTTTTTCTTTTCTTTCTTTTCCCTTAAATAATTACCTTCTCCTTTAAATAATTAGTAGCTATTACTAATAATAACTATTAGGAAAGAAATAACTTTATTAGTTAAACTATATAATAATACTTCTAATTACCGAAAATTACTACTTATAGATAAATAATTTATTAAGCCGGTTATAAGCTATAGCGGTTAATATTATAATATTCCTTAAAAATAAAAAACTTTAAAAATATCTTCTAAATCTTTTAAATCTTTCTTTAAAAGGCTTATAGCCCTAGCCTATAATAAAAATAATAAGGTATATATATAAAAACTTAAAAAAACTTATTTAAAGGTTAACTATATCGGCTAAAAAGCTATAAACCTTACCCTCTTTAAAGCAGTTATAAGTTTATAGGAAAGAGTACTTAAAAAGATTACTATATACCTCGCCTATAAAATAAACCTACTTTAGCTAAGTAAGAAAGTTAATAATCTTCTCCTTATTTACTTTAAAAAGAAATTTAATAGCTAAACTATTAAGATATTTAATACTACTAACCGGTAATAAACTTAAAAATTAAAAGTAATATTTCGAGAAGAAAAAGTTTATATAAAACTTAATAATAAAGGGATTAATTAATAATTTATTAACCTACTTTTCCTTAATTAAATTCCTAATTAAAAAAAAACTAAGCTTTAAAATATAATAAAGATTAATAAAAAATTATATTTCTTTAAATAATAATAATAAATATTACCTTATATAAAAAGCAGCTAAACCCTATATAATTCGAAATACCCTATTATTTCTATCGAGAATTAGCCTTAACCTTTATTAGCAGCTAGCCCTTCTTATAATATTAATTTAAAGATATTTCTACCTTGGCAGCCGGGAAATAGCCCTTTACTACCTTATTATAGGCAGCAAGAATTATACTAAAAATAGCTTTACCCCCCTTAAGCTTTTCCTTCTTTTTAAATTCTTCCCCTTCCTTTATAAGTAAAAGAAAAAGTATATAAAAAAGCAGACTAACCTATATATAGTTTTACCGTCCCTTAAAAACCTTACCCTTAAGAAAAAAAACTTACCTTTTCCTCCTCCCTTAAAAGTAAAAAGAGAATTATATAAAGAAATAAATAAACCTTTATATAGCCCCACTACTATCCCCTAAAGATTTCGCCTCTAAAAAGAAAATATATAAAAAAATTACAAAAATTAATAATTTCGAATAGCTAGTATACTATATTATTAGTAAAAAATACTATACCCGGCTTTAATAATAATAGAAATACTATATAACCCTTATTAACACCTTTTTTTTTAACCTTATCTTAATAAAAAACTTAACCTTAAAAAGATCTTAAGATTTATAAAAAGTTAGAATAATAATTATAAATAAAGTAAAAAGGTATATAACCTTTTTAATAATAAATTAAAAATCTTTTTTCTTTATTATAAATATAATAAAATTAAACCTAATTAATTCTATATAATACTATTAAAAATCTTTAAAGGCTATATAATAAATTATTTTATTTATTATATTAGCTATAATAATACCTTTAATATTATATATTATAAGCTTAAAATATATTTTAATATTAATATTAATT